>CM067367.1:105046214-105185975 GCA_034401795.1 Chaetoderma sp. LZ-2023a
CACGACACGACGATGTTTAGTTTGAACCAGTTGTATGAATTGATGATAGTAGGAACCAGTTGTAGGAATTGATGATAGTTTGAACCAGTTGTAGGAATTAATGATAGTTTGAACCAGTTGTACGAAGTGATGATAGTTTGAACCAGTTGTTTGAATTGATGATAGTTTGAACCAGTTTTTTGAATTGATGATAGTTTGAACCAGTTATATGAATTGATGATAGTTTGCACCAGTTGTAGGAATTGATGATAGTTTGAACCAGTTGATTGAATTGAGGATAGTTTGAATCAGTTGTAGGAATTGATGATAGTTTGAACCGGTTGTAGGAATTAATGATAGTTTGAACCAGTTGTAGGAATTGATGATAGTTTGAACCAGTTGTAGGAAATGATGATAGTGTGAACCAGTTGTAGGAATTGTTGATAGTTTGAACCAGTTGTTTGAATTGATGATAGTTTGAACCAGTTGTATGAATTGATGATAGTTTGAACCAGTTATTTAAATTGATGATAGGTTGAACCAGTTGTTTGAAATTGATGATAGTTTGAACCAGTTGTTGGAACCGATGATAGCTTGAACCAGTTTTTGAATTGATGATAGCTTGAACCAGTTGTTTGAATTGATGATAGTTTGAACCACTTGTTTAAATTAATGATAGTTTGAACCAGTTGTATGAATTGATGATAGATTGAATCAGTTGATTGAATTGATGATAGTTTGAACCAGTTGTTAGAATTGATGATAGTTTGAACCAGTTGTAGGAATTGATGATAGTTTGCACCAGTTGTAGGAATTGATGATAGTTTGAACCAATTGTTTAAATTCATGATAGTTTGAACCAGTTGTAGGAATTGATGATAGATTGAACCAGTTGTTTGAATTGATGATAGTGTGAACCAGTTGTTTGAATTGATGATAGTTTGAACCACTTGTTTAAATTAATGATAGTCTGAACCAGTTGTATGAATTGATGATAGTTTGAACCACTTGTTTGAATTGATGATAGTGTGAACCAGTTTTTTAAATTTATGATAGTTTGAACCAGTTGTAGGAAGTGATGATAGGTTGATCGAGTTGTTAGAATTGAAGATAGTTTGAACCAGTTGTAGGAATTGATGATAGTTTGAACCAGTTGTTGGAATTGATGATAGTTTGAACCAGTTGTAGGAATTGATGATAGTTTGAACCAGCTGTTTGAATTGATGATAGTTTGAACCAGTTGTTGGAATTGACGATAGTTTGAACCACTTGTTTAAATTAATGATAGTGTGAACCAGTTGTTTGAATTGATGATAGTTTGTACCAATTGTTTAAATTGATGAGTTTGAACCAGTTGTAGGAAGTGATGATAGTTTGAACCAGTTGTTTGAATTGATGATAGTTTGATCAAGTTGTTTGAATTGAAGATAGTTTGAACCAGTTGTTTGAATTGATGATAGTTTGAACCAGTTGTTTGAATTGATGATAGTTTGAACCAGTTGTTGGAATTGATGATAGTTTGAACCACTTGTTTAAATTAATGATAGTTTGAACCAGTTGTATGAATTGATGATAGATTGAATCAGTTGATTGAATTGATGATAGTTTGAACCAGTTGTTAGAATTGATGCTAGTTTGAACCAGTTGTAGGAATTCATGATAGTTTGAACCAGTTGTTTGAATTGATGATAGTTTAAACAAGTTGTTTGAACTGATGATAGTTTGAACCGATTGTAGGAATTGATGATAGTTTGAACCAGTTGTTTACATTGATGATAGTTTGAACCAGTTGTAGGAATTGATGATAGTTTGAACCAGTTGTTTGAATTGATGATAGCTTGAACCAGTTGTTTGAATTGATGATAGCTTGAACCAGTTGTTTGAATTGATGATAGTTTGAACCAGTTGTTTAAAGTGATGATAGTTTGAACCATTTGTAGGAATTGATGATAGTCTGAACCAGTTGTTTGAATTGATGATAGTTTGAACCAGTTGTAGGAATTGATGATAGTTTAAACCAGTTATTTAAATTGATGATAGGTTGAACCAGTTGTTTGAAATTGATGATAGTTTGAACCAGTTGTTGGAACCGATGATAGTTTGAACCATTTTTTGAATTGATGATAGTTTGAACAAGTTGTAGGAATTGATGATAGTTTGAACGAGTTGTTTGAATTAATAATAGTTTGGATCAGTTGTATGAATTGATGATAGTATGAACCAGTTGTTTGAATTGATGAAAGTTTGAACCAGTTGTTGGAACCGATGATAGTTTGAACTAGTTTTTTGAATTGATGATAGTTTGAACCAGTTGTAGGAATTCATGATAGTTTGAACCAGTTGTTTAAATTGATGATATTTTGAACCAGTTGTTGGAATCGATGATAGTTTGAACCAGTTGTTTAAATTGATGAGAGTTTGAACCAGTTGTATGAATTGATGATAGTTTGAACCAGTTGTTTGAATTGATGATAGTTTGAACCAGTTGTTTGAATTGATAATAGTTTGGATCAGTTGTATGAATTGATGATAGTTTGAACCAGTTGTATGAACTGGTGATAGTTTGAATTAGTTGTTGGAACCGATGATAGTTTGAACCAGTTGTTTGAATTGATGATAGTTTGAACCAGTTGTAGGAATTGATGATAGTTTGAACCAGTTGTTGGAATTGACGATAGTTTGAACCACTTGTTTAAATTAATGATAGTGTGAACCAGTTGTTTGAATTGATGATAGTTTGTACCAGTTGTTTAAATTGATGAGTTTGAACCAGTTGTAGGAAGTGATGATAGTTTGAACCAGTTGTTTGAATTGATGATAGTTTGATCAAGTTGTTTGAATTGAAGATAGTTTGAACCAGTTGTTTGAATTGATGATAGTTTGAACCAGTTGTTTGAATTGATGATAGTTTGAACCAGTTGTTGGAATTGATGATAGTTTGAACCACTTGTTTAAATTAATGATAGTTTGAACCAGTTGTATGAATTGATGATAGATTGAATCAGTTGATTGAATTGATGATAGTTTGAACCAGTTGTTAGAATTGATGCTAGTTTGAACCAGTTGTAGGAATTCATGATAGTTTGAACCAGTTGTTTGAATTGATGATAGTTTGAACAAGTTGTTTGAACTGATGATAGTTTGAACCGATTGTAGGAATTGATGATAGTTTGAACCAGTTGTTTACATTGATGATAGTTTGAACCAGTTGTAGGAATTGATGATAGTTTGAACCAGTTGTTTGAATTGATGATAGCTTGAACCAGTTGTTTGAATTGATGATAGCTTGAACCAGTTGTTTGAATTGATGATAGTTTGAACCAGTTGTTTAAATTGATGATAGTTTGAACCATTTGTAGGAATTGATGATAGTCTGAACCAGTTGTTTGAATTGATGATAGTTTGAACCAGTTGTAGGAATTGATGATAGTTTAAACCAGTTATTTAAATTGATGATAGGTTGAACCAGTTGTTTGAAATTGATGATAGTTTGAACCAGTTGTTGGAACCGATGATAGTTTGAACCATTTTTTGAATTGATGATAGTTTGAACAAGTTGTAGGAATTGATGATAGTTTGAACGAGTTGTTTGAATTGATAATAGTTTGGATCAGTTGTATGAATTGATGATAGTTTGAACCAGTTGTTTGAATTGATGAAAGTTTGAACCAGTTGTTGGAACCGATGATAGTTTGAACTAGTTTTTTGTATTGATGATAGTTTGAACCAGTTGTAGGAATTCATGATAGTTTGAACCAGTTGTTTAAATTGATGATATTTTGAACCAGTTGTTGGAATCGATGATAGTTTGAACCAGTTGTTTAAATTGATGAGAGTTTGAACCAGTTGTATGAATTGATGATAGTTTGAACCAGTTGTTTGAATTGATGATAGTTTGAACCAGTTGTTTGAATTGATGATAGTTTGGATCAGTTGTATGAATTGATGATAGTTTGAACCAGTTGTATGAACTGGTGATAGTTTGAATTAGTTGTTGGAACCGATGATAGTTTGAACCAGTTGTTTGAATTGATGATAGTTTGAACCAGTTGTAGGAATTGATGATAGTTTGAACCAGTTGTTTAAATTGATGATAGTTTGAACCAGTTGTAGGAATTGATGATAGTTTGAACCAGTGGTTTGACTTGATGATAGTTTGAACCAGTTGTATGAATTGATGATAGTAGGAACCAGTTGTAGGAATTGATGATAGTTTGAACCAGTTGTAGGAATTAATGATAGTTTGAACCAGTTGTACGAAGTGATGATAGTTTGAACCAGTTGTTTGAATTGATGATAGTTTGAACCAGTTTTTTGAATTGATGATAGTTTGAACCAGTTATATGAATTGATGATAGTTTGCACCAGTTGTAGGAATTGATGATAGTTTGAACCAGTTGATTGAATTGAGGATAGTTTGAATCAGTTGTAGGAATTGATGATAGTTTGAACCGGTTGTAGGAATTAATGATAGTTTGAACCAGTTGTAGGAATTGATGATAGTTTGAACCAGTTGTAGGAAATGATGATAGTGTGAACCAGTTGTAGGAATTGTTGATAGTTTGAACCAGTTGTTTGAATTGATGATAGTTTGAACCAGTTGTATGAATTGATGATAGTTTGAACCAGTTATTTAAATTGATGATAGGTTGAACCAGTTGTTTGAAATTGATGATAGTTTGAACCAGTTGTTGGAACCGATGATAGTTTGAACCATTTTTTGAATTGATGATAGTTTGAACAAGTTGTAGGAATTGATGATAGTTTGAACGAGTTGTTTGAATTGATAATAGTTTGGATCAGTTGTATGAATTGATGATAGTTTGAACCAGTTGTTTGAATTGATGAAAGTTTGAACCAGTTGTTGGAACCGATGATAGTTTGAACTAGTTTTTTGTATTGATGATAGTTTGAACCAGTTGTAGGAATTCATGATAGTTTGAACCAGTTGTTTAAATTGATGATATTTTGAACCAGTTGTTGGAATCGATGATAGTTTGAACCAGTTGTTTAAATTGATGAGAGTTTGAACCAGTTGTATGAATTGATGATAGTTTGAACCAGTTGTTTGAATTGATGATAGTTTGAACCAGTTGTTTGAATTGATAATAGTTTGGATCAGTTGTATGAATTGATGATAGTTTGAACCAGTTGTATGAACTGGTGATAGTTTGAATTAGTTGTTGGAACCGATGATAGTTTGAACCAGTTGTTTGAATTGATGATAGTTTGAACCAGTTGTAGGAATTGATGATAGTTTGAACCAGTTGTTTAAATTGATGATAGTTTGAACCAGTTGTAGGAATTGATGATAGTTTGAACCAGTGGTTTGACTTGATGATAGTTTGAACCAGTTGTATGAATTGATGATAGTAGGAACCAGTTGTAGGAATTGATGATAGTTTGAACCAGTTGTAGGAATTAATGATAGTTTGAACCAGTTGTACGAAGTGATGATAGTTTGAACCAGTTGTTTGAATTGATGATAGTTTGAACCAGTTATATGAATTGATGATAGTTTGCACCAGTTGTAGGAATTGATGATAGTTTGAACCAGTTGATTGAATTGAGGATAGTTTGAATCAGTTGTAGGAATTGATGATAGTTTGAACCGGTTGTAGGAATTAATGATAGTTTGAACCAGTTGTAGGAATTGATGATAGTTTGAACCAGTTGTAGGAAATGATGATAGTGTGAACCAGTTGTAGGAATTGTTGATAGTTTGAACCAGTTGTTTGAATTGATGATAGTTTGAACCAGTTGTATGAATTGATGATAGTTTGAACCAGTTGTTTGAATTGATGATAGTTTGAACCAGTTGTTGGAATTGATGATAGTTTGAACCACCTGTTTAAATTAATGATAGTGTGAACCAGTTGTTTGAATTGATGATAGTTTGAACCAGTTGTTTAAATTGATGATAGTTTGAACCAGTTGTAGGAAGTGATGATAGTTTGAACCAGTTGTTTGAATTGATGATAGTTTGATCAAGTTGTTTGAATTGAAGATAGTTTGAACCAGTTGTTTGAATTGATGATAGTTTGAACCAGTTGTTTGAATTGATGATAGTTTGAACCAGTTGTTGGAATTGATGATAGTTTGAACCACTTGTTTAAATTAATGATAGTTTGAACCAGTTGTATGAATTGATGATAGATTGAATCAGTTGATTGAATTGATGATAGTTTGAACCAGTTGTTAGAATTGATGATAGTTTGAACCAGTTGTATGAATTCATGATAGTTTGAACCAGTTGTTTGAATTGATGATAGTTTGAACAAGTTGTTTGAACTGATGATAGTTTGAACCGGTTTTAGGAATTGATGATAGTTTGAACCAGTTGTTTAAATTGATGATAGTTTGAACCAGTTGTAGGAATTGATGATAGTTTGAACCAGTTGTTTGAATTGATGATAGCTTGAACCAGTTTTTGAATTGATGATAGCTCGAACCAGTTGTTTGAATTGATGATAGTTTGAACCAGTTGTTTAAATTGATGATAGTTTGAACCAGTTGTAGGAAGTGATGATAGTTTGAACCAGTTGTTTGAATTGATGATAGTTTGAACCATTTGTAGGAATTGATGATAGTTTGAACCAGTTGTTTGAATTGATGATAGTTTGAACCAGTTGTAGGAATTGATGATAGTTTAAACCAGTTATTTAAATTGATGATAGGTTGAACCAGTTGTTTGAATTTATGATAGTTTGAACCAGTTGTTGGAACCGATGATAGTTTGAACCAGTTTTTTGAATTGATGATAGTTTGAACAAGTTGTTTGAATTGATAATAGTTTGGATCAGTTGTATGAATTGATGATAGTTTGAACAAGTTGTTTGAATTGATAATAGTTTGGATCAGTTGTTTAAATTGATGATAGTTTGAACCAGTTGTTGGAACCGATGATAGTTTGAACTAGTTTTTTGAATTGATGATAGTTTGAACCAGTTGTAGGAATTCATGATAGTTTGAGCCAGTTGTTTGAATTGATGATAGTTTGAACCAGTTATTTGAATTGATAATAGTTTGGATCAGTTGTATGAATTGATGATAGTTTGAACCAGTTGTTTGAATTGATGATAGTTTGAACCAGTTGTTTAAATTGATGATAGTTTGAACCAGTTGTAGGAATTGATGATAGTTTGAACCAGTTGTTTAAATTGATGATAGTTTGAACCAGTTGTGGGAATTGATGATAGTTTGAACCAGTTGTTTAAATTGATGATAGTTTGAACCAGTTGTAGGAATTGATGATAGTTTGAACCAGTGGTTTGACTTGATGATAGTTTGAACCAGTTGTATGAATTGATGATAGTTTGAACCAGTTGTAGGAATTGATGATAGTTTGAACCAGTTGTAGGAATTAATGATAGTTTGAACCCGTTGTTTGAATTGATGATAGTTTGAACCAGTTTTTTGAATTGATGATAGTTTGAACCAGTTGTATGAATTGATGATAGGTTGAACCAGTTGATTGAATTGAGGATAGTTTGAATCAGTTGTAGGAATTGATGATAGTTTGAACCAGTTGTTTAAATTGATGATAGTTTGAACCAGTTGTAGGAATTGATGATAGTTTGAACCAGTTGTTGGAATTGATGATAGGTTGAACCACTTGTTTAAATTAATGATAGTTTGAACCAGTTGTATGAATTGATGATAGATTGAATCAGTTGATTGAATTGATGATAGTTTGAACCAGTTGTTAGAATTGATGATAGTTTGAACCAGTTGTAGGAATTGATGATAGTTTGAACCAGTTGTTTGAATTGATGATAGTTTGAACAAGTTGTTTGAACTGATGATAGTTTGAACCGGTTGTAGGAATTGATGATAGTTTGAACCAGTTGTTTAAATTGATGATAGTTTGAACTAGTTGTAGGAATTGATGATAGTTTGAACCAGTTGTTTGAATTGATGATAGCTTGAACCAGTTTTTGAATTGATGGTAGCTTGAACCAGTTCTTTGAATTGATGATAGTTTGAACCAGTTGTAGGAAGTGATGATAGTTTAAACCAGTTATTTAAATTGATGATAGGTTGAACCAGTTGTTTGAATTGATGATAGTTTGAACCAGTTGTTGGAACCGATGATAGTTTGAACCAGTCTTTTGAATTGATGATAGCTTGAACCAGTTGTTTGAATTGATGATAGTTTGAACCAGTTGTAGGAAGTGATGATAGTTTGAACCAGTTGTTTGAATTGATGATAGTTTGAACCAGTTGTAGGAATTGATGATAGTTTAAACCAGTTATTTAAATTGATGATAGGTTGAACCAGTTGTTTGAATTGATGATAGTTTGAACCAGTTGTTGGAACCGATGATAGTTTGAACCAGTCTTTTGAATTGATGATAGTTTGAACAAGTTGTTTGAATTGATACTAGTTTGGATCAGTTGTATGAATTGATGATAGTTTGAACAAGTTGTTTGAATTGATAATAGTTTGGATCAGTTGTTTAAATTGATGATAGTTTGAACCAGTTGTTGGAACCGATGATAGTTTGAACTAGTTTTTTGAATTGATGATAGTTTGGACCAGTTGTAGGAATTCATGATAGTTTGAGCCAGTTGTTTGAATTGATGATAGTTTGAACCAGTTATTTGAATTGATAATAGTTTGGATCAGTTGTATGAATTGATGATAGTTTGAACCAGTTGTTTGAATTGATGATAGTTTGAACCAGTTGTTTAAATTGATGATAGTTTGAACCAGTTGTAGGAATTGATGATAGTTTGAACCAGTTGTTTAAATTGATGATAGTTTGAACCAGTTGTAGGAATTGATGATAGTTTGAACCAGTTGTTTAAATTGATGATAGTTTGAACCAGTTGTAGGAATTGATGATAGTTTGAACCAGTGGTTTGACTTGATGATAGTTTGAACCAGTTTTATGAATTGATGATAGTTTGAACCAGTTGTAGGAATTGATGATAGTTTGAACCAGTTGTAGGAATTAATGATAGTTTGAACCAGTTGTAGGAAGTGATGAGAGTTTGAACCCGTTGTTTGAATTGATGATAGTTTGAACCAGTTTTTTGAATTGATGATAGTTTGAACCAGTTGTATGAATTGATGATAGTTTGAACCAGTTGATTGAATTGAGGATAGTTTGAATCAGTTGTAGGAATTGATGATAGTTTGAACCAGTTGATTGAATTGAGGATAGTTTGAATCAGTTGTAGGAATTGATGATAGTTTGAACCGGTTGTAGGAATTAATGATAGTTTGAACCAGTTGTAGGAATTGATGATAGTTTGAACCAGTTGTAGGAATTGTTGATAGTTTGAACCAGTTGTTTGAATTGATGATAGTTTGAACCAGATTTTTGAATTGATGATCGTTTGAACCAGTTGTATGAATTGATCATAGTTTGCACCAGTTGTAGGAATTGATGATAGTTTGAACCAGTTGTTTGAATTGATGATAGTTTGAACCAGTTGTTGGAATTGATGATAGTTTGAACAACCTGTTTATATTAATGATAGTTTGAACCAGTTGTATGAATTGATGATAGTTTGAACCAGTTGATTGAATTGAGGATAGTTTGAATCAGTTGTAGGAATTGATGATAGTTTGAACCGGTTGTAGGAATAATGATAGTTTGAACCAGTTGTTTGAATTGATGATAGTTTGAACCAGTTGTAGGAATTGTTGATAGTTTGAACCAGTTGTTTGAATTGATGATAGTTTGAACCAGATTTTTGAATTGATGATCGTTTGAACCAGTTGTATGAATTGATCATAGTTTGCACCAGTTGTAGGAATTGATGATAGTTTGAACCAGTTGTTTGAATTGATGATAGTTTGAACCAGTTGTTGGAATTGATGATAGTTTGAACCACTTGTTTAAATTAATGATAGTTTGAACCAGTTGTATGAATTGATGATAGATTGAATCAGTTGATTGAATTGATGATAGTTTGAACCAGTTGTTAGAATTGATGATAGTTTGAACCAGTTGTAGGAATTGATGATAGTTTGAACCAGTTGTTTGAATTGATGATAGTTTGAACCAGTTGTTTGAACTGATGATAGTTTGAACCGGTAATAGGAATTGATGATAGTTTGAACCAGTTGTTTAAATTGATGATAGTTTGAACCAGTTGTAGGAATTGATGATAGTTTGAACCAGTTGTTTAAATTGATGATAGTTTGAACCAGTTGTAGGAATTGATGATAGTTTGAACCAGTTGTTTGAATTGATGATAGTTTGAACCAGTTGTTTAAATTGATGATAGTTTGAACCAGTTGTAGGAAGTGATGATAGTTTGAACCAGTTGTTTGAATTGATGATAGTTTGAACCATTTGTAGGAATTGATGATAGTTTGAACCAGTTTTTTGAATTGATGATAGTTTGAACAAGTTGTTTGAATTGATAATAGTTTGGATCAGTTGTATGAATTGATGATAGTTTGAAGCAGTTGTTTGAATTGATGATAGTTTGAACCAGTTGTAGGAATTGATGATAGTTTGAACCAGTTGTAGGAATTAATGATAGTTTGATCCAGTTGTAGGAAGTGATGATAGTTTGAACCCGTTGTTTGAATTGATGATAGTTTGAACCAGGTGTAGGAATTCATGAGAGTTTGAGCCAGTTGTTTGAATTGATGATAGTTTGAACCAGTTATTTGAATTGATAATAGTTTGGATCAGTTGTATGAATTGATGATAGTTTGAACCAGTTGTATGAACTGGTGATAGTTTGAATTAGTTGTTGGAACCGATGATAGTTTGAACAAGTTGTTTGAATTGATGATAGTTTGCACCAGTTGTAGGAATTGATGATAGTTTGAACCAGTTGATTGAATTGAGGATAGTTTGAATCAGTTGTAGGAATTGATGATAGTTTGAACCGGTTGTAGGAATTAATGATAGTTTGAACCAGTTGTAGGAATTGATGATAGTTTGAACCAGTTGTAGGAAATGATGATAGTGTGAACCAGTTGTAGGAATTGTTGATAGTTTGAACCAGTTGTTTGAATTGATGATAGTTTGAACCAGTTGTATGAATTGATGATAGATTGAATCAGTTGATTGAATTGATGATAGTTTGAACCAGTTCTTTGAATTGATGATAGTTTGAACCAGTTGTTGGAATTGATGATAGTTTGAACCATCTGTTTAAATTAATAATAGTGTGAACCAGTTGTTTGAATTGATGATAGTTTGAACCAGTTGTTTAAATTGATGATAGTTTGAACCAGTTTTAGGAAGTGATGATAGTTTGAACCAGTTGTTTGAATTGATGATAGTTTGATCAAGTTGTTTGAATTGAAGATAGTTTGAACCAGTTGTTTGAATTGATGATAGTTTGAACCAGTTGTTTGAATTGATGATAGTTTGAACCAGTTGTTGGAATTGATGATAGTTTGAACCACTTGTTTAAATTAATGATAGTTTGAACCAGTTGTATGAATTGATGATAGCTTGAATCAGTTGATTGAATTGATGATAGTTTTAACCAGTTGTTAGAATTGATGATAGTTTGAACCAGTTGTAGGAATTCATGATAGTTTGAACCAGTTGTTTGAATTGATGATAGTTTGAACAAGTTGTTTGAACTGATGATAGTTTGAACCGGTTGAAGGAATTGATGATAGTTTGAACCAGTTGTTTAAATTGATGATAGTTTGAACCAGTTGTAGGAATTGATGATAGTTTGAACCAGTTGTTTGAATTGATGATAGCTTGAACCAGTTTTTGAATTGATGATAGCTGGAACCAGTTGTTTGAATTGATGATAGTTTGAACCAGTTGTTTAAATTGATGATAGTTTGAACCAGTTGTAGGAAGTGATGATAGTTTGAACCAGTTGTTTGAATTGATGATAGTTTGAACCATTTGTAGGAATTGATGATAGTTTGAACCAGTTGTTTGAATTGATGATAGTTTGAACCAGTTGTAGGAATTGATGATAGTTTAAACCAGTTATTTAAATTGATGATAGGTTGAACCAGTTGTTTGAATTGATGATAGTTTGAACCAGTTGTTGGAACCGAAGATAATTTGAACCAGTTTTTTGAATTGATGATAGTTTGAACAAGTTGTTTGAATTGATAATAGTTTGGATCAGTTGTATGAATTGATGATAGTTTGAACAAGTTGTTTGAATTGATAATAGTTTGGATCAGTTGTTTAAATTGATGATAGTTTGAACCAGTTGTTGGAACCGATGATAGTTTGAACTAGTTTTTTGAATTGATGATAGTTTGAACCAGTTGTAGGAATTCATGATAGTTTGAGCCAGTTGTTTGAATTGATGATAGTTTGAACCAGTTATTTGAATTGATAATAGTTTGGATCAGTTGTATGAATTGATGATAGTTTGAACCAGTTGTTTGAATTGATGATAGTTTGAACCAGTTGTATAAATTGATGATAGTTTGTACCAGTTGTAGGAATTGATGATAGTTTGAACCAGTTGTTTAAATTGATGATAGTTTGAACCAGTTGTAGGAATTGATGATAGTTTGAACCAGTTGTTTAAATTGATGATAGTTTGAACAAGTTGTAGGAATTGATGATAGTTTGAACCAGTGGTTTGACTTGATGATAGTTTGAACCAGTTGTATGAATTGATGATAGTTTGAACCAGTTGTAGGAATTGATGATAGTTTGAACCAGTTGTAGGAATTAATGATAGTTTGAACCAGTTGTAGGAAGTGATGATAGTTTGAACCCGTTGTTTGAATTGATGATAGTTTGAACCAGTTTTTTGAATTGATGATAGTTTGAACCAGTTGTATGAATTGATGATAGTTTGAACCAGTTGATTGAATTGAGGATAGTTTGAATCAGTTGTAGGAATTGATGATAGTTTGAACCAGTTGTTTAAATTGATGATAGTTTGAACCAGTTGTAGGAATTGATGATAGTTTGAACCAGTTGATTGAATTGAGGATAGTTTGAATCAGTTGTAGGAATTGATGATAGTTTGAACCAGTTGTTTAAATTGATGATAGTTTGAACCAGTTGTAGGAATTGATGATAGTTTGAACCAGTTGATTGAATTGAGGATAGTTTGAATCAGTTGTAGGAATTGATGATAGTTTGAACCGGTTGTAGGAATTAATGATAGTTTGAACCAGTTGTAGGAATTGATGATAGTTTGAACCAGTTGTAGGAATTGTTGATAGTTTGAACCAGTTGTTTGAATTGATGATAGTTTGAACCAGATTTTTGAATTGATGATCGTTTGAACCAGTTGTATGAATTGATCATAGTTTGCACCAGTTGTAGGAATTGATGATAGTTTGAACCAGTTGTTTGAATTGATGATAGTTTGAACCAGTTGTTGGAATTGATGATAGTTTGAACCACTTGTTTAAATTAATGATAGTTTGAACCAGTTGTATGAATTGATGATAGATTGAATCAGTTGATTGAAATGATGATAGTTTGAACCAGTTGTTAGAATTGATGATAGTTTGAACCAGTTGTAGGAATTGATGATAGTTTGAACCAGTTGTTTGAATTGATGATAGTTTGAACCAGTTGTTTGAACTGATGATAGTTTGAACCGGTTGTAGGAATTGATGATAGTTTGAACCAGTTGTTTAAATTGATGATAGTTTGAACCAGTTGTAGGAATTGATGATAGTTTGAACCAGTTGTTTAAATTGATGATAGTTTGGATCAGTTGTATGAATTGATGATAGTTTGAACCAGTTGTATGAACTGGTGATAGTTTGAATTAGTTGTTGGAACCGATGATAGTTTGAACAAGTTGTTTGAATTGATGATAGTTTGCACCAGTTGTAGGAATTGATGATAGTTTGAACCAGTTGATTGAATTGAGGATAGTTTGAATCAGTTGTAGGAATTGATGATAGTTTGAACCGGTTGTAGGAATTAATGATAGTTTGAACCAGTTGTAGGAATTGATGATAGTTTGAACCAGTTGTAGGAAATGATGATAGTGTGAACCAGTTGTAGGAATTGTTGATAGTTTGAACCAGTTGTTTGAATTGATGATAGTTTGAACCAGTTGTATGAATTGATGATAGATTGAATCAGTTGATTGAATTGATGATAGTTTGAACCAGTTCTTTGAATTGATGATAGTTTGAACCAGTTGTTGGAATTGATGATAGTTTGAACCATCTGTTTAAATTAATAATATTGTGAACCAGTTGTTTGAATTGATGATAGTTTGAACCACTTGTTTAAATTGATGATAGTTTGAACCAGTTGTAGGAAGTGATGATAGTTTGAACCAGTTGTTTGAATTGATGATAGTTTGATCAAGTTGTTTGAATTGAAGATAGTTTGAACCAGTTGTTTGAATTGATGATAGTTTGAACCAGTTGTTTGAATTGATGATAGTTTGAACCAGTTGTTGGAATTGATGATAGTTTGAACCACTTGTTTAAATTAATGATAGTTTGAACCAGTTGTATGAATTGATGATAGCTTGAATCAGTTGATTGAATTGATGATAGTTTTAACCAGTTGTTAGAATTGATGATAGTTTGAACCAGTTGTAGGAATTCATGATAGTTTGAACCAGTTGTTTGAATTGATGATAGTTTGAACAAGTTGTTTGAACTGATGATAGTTTGAACCGGTTGAAGGAATTGATGATAGTTTGAACCAGTTGTTTAAATTGATGATAGTTTGAACCAGTTGTAGGAATTGATGATAGTTTGAACCAGTTGTTTGAATTGATGATAGCTTGAACCAGTTTTTGAATTGATGATAGCTGGAACCAGTTGTTTGAATTGATGATAGTTTGAACCAGTTGTTTAAATTGATGATAGTTTGAACCAGTTGTAGGAAGTGATGATAGTTTGAACCAGTTGTTTGAATTGATGATAGTTTGAACCATTTGTAGGAATTGATGATAGTTTGAACCAGTTGATTGAATTGATGATAGTTTGAACCAGTTGTAGGAATTGATGATAGTTTAAACCAGTTATTTAAATTGATGATAGGTTGAACCAGTTGTTTGAATTGATGATAGTTTGAACCAGTTGTTGGAACCGATGATAGTTTGAACCAGTTTTTTGAATTGATGATAGTTTGAACAAGTTGTTTGAATTTATAATAGTTTGGATCAGTTGTATGAATTGATGATAGTTTGAACAAGTTGTTTGAATTGATAATAGTTTGGATCAGTTGTTTAAATTGATGATAGTTTGAACCAGTTGTTGGAACCGATGATAGTTTGAACTAGTTTTTTGAATTGATGATAGTTTGAACCAGTTGTAGGAATTCATGATAGTTTGAGCCAGTTGTTTGAATTGATGATAGTTTGAACCAGTTATTTGAATTGATGATAGTTTGAACCAGTTGTTTGAATTGATGATAGTTTGAACCAGTTGTATAAATTGATGATAGTTTGAACCAGTTGTAGGAATTGATGATAGTTTGAACCAGTTGTTTAAATTGATGATAGTTTGAACCAGTTGTAGGAATTGATGATAGTTTGAACCAGTTGTTTAAATTGATGATAGTTTGAACCAGTTGTAGGAATTGATGATAGTTTGAACCAGTGGTTTGACTTGATGATAGTTTGAACCAGTTGTATGAATTGATGATAGTTTGAACCAGTTGTAGGAATTGATGATAGTTTGAACCAGTTGTAGGAATTAATGATAGTTTGAACCAGTTGTAGGAAGTGATGATAGTTTGAACCCGTTGTTTGAATTGATGATAGTTTGAACCAGTTTTTTGAATTGATGATAGTTTGAACCAGTTGTATGAATTGATGATAGTTTGAACCAGTTGATTGAATTGAGGATAGTTTGAATCAGTTGTAGGAATTGATGATAGTTTGAACCAGTTGTTTAAATTGATGATAGTTTGAACCAGTTGTAGGAATTGATGATAGTTTGAACCAGTTGATTGAATTGAGGATAGTTTGAATCAGTTGTAGGAATTGATGATAGTTTGAACCAGTTGTTTAAATTGATGATAGTTTGAACCAGTTGTAGGAATTGATGATAGTTTGAACCAGTTGATTGAATTGAGGATAGTTTGAATCAGTTGTAGGAATTGATGATAGTTTGAACCGGTTGTAGGAATTAATGATAGTTTGAACCAGTTGTAGGAATTGATGATAGTTTGAACCAGTTGTAGGAATTGTTGATAGTTTGAACCAGTTGTTTGAATTGATGATAGTTTGAACCAGATTTTTGAATTGATGATCGTTTGAACCAGTTGTATGAATTGATCATAGTTTGCACCAGTTGTAGGAATTGATCATAGTTTGAACCAGTTGTTTGAATTGATGATAGTTTGAACCAGTTGTTGGAATTGATGATAGTTTGAACCACATGTTTATATTAATGATAGTTTGAACCAGTTGTATGAATTGATGATAGTTTGAACCAGTTGATTGAATTGAGGATAGTTTGAACCAGTTGTTTGAATTGATGATAGTTTGAACCAGTTGTTGGAATTGATGATAGTTTGAACCACTTGTTTATATTAATGATAGTTTGAACCAGTTGTATGAATTGATGATAGTTTGAACCAGTTGATTGAATTGAGGATAGTTTGAATCAGTTGTAGGAATTGATGATAGTTTGAACCGGTTGTAGGAATAATGATAGTTTGAACCAGTTGTTTGAATTGATGATAGTTTGAACCAGTTGTAGGAATTGTTGATAGTTTGAACCAGTTGTTTGAATTGATGATAGTTTGAACCAGATTTTTGAATTGATGATCGTTTGAACCAGTTGTATGAATTGATCATAGTTTGCACCAGTTGTAGGAATTGATGATAGTTTGAACCAGTTGTTTGAATTGATGATAGTTTGAACCAGTTGTTGGAATTGATGATAGTTTGAACCACTTGTTTAAATTAATGATAGTTTGAACCAGTTGTATGAATTGATGATAGATTGAATCAGTTGATTGAAATGATGATAGTTTGAACCAGTTGTTAGAATTGATGATAGTTTGAACCAGTTGTAGGAATTGATGATAGTTTGAACCAGTTGTTTGAATTGATGATAGTTTGAACCAGTTGTTTGAACTGATGATAGTTTGAACCGGTTGTAGGAATTGATGATAGTTTGAACCAGTTGTTTAAATTGATGATAGTTTGAACCAGTTGTAGGAATTGATGATAGTTTGAACCAGTTGTTTAAATTGATGATAGTTTGAACCAGTTGTAGGAATTGATGATAGTTTGAACCAGTTGTTTGAATTGATGATAGTTTGAACCAGTTGTAGGAATTCATGAGAGTTTGAGCCAGTTGTTTGAATTGATGATAGTTTGAACCAGTTATTTGAATTGATAATAGTTTGGATCAGTTGTATGAATTGATGATAGTTTGAACCAGTTGTATGAACTGGTGATAGTTTGAATTAGTTGTTGGAACCGATGATAGTTTGAACAAGTTGTTTGAATTGATGATAGTTTGCACCAGTTGTAGGAATTGATGATAGTTTGAACCAGTTGATTGAATTGAGGATAGTTTGAATCAGTTGTAGGAATTGATGATAGTTTGAACCGGTTGTAGGAATTAATGATAGTTTGAACCAGTTGTAGGAATTGATGATAGTTTGAACCAGTTGTAGGAAATGATGATAGTGTGAACCAGTTGTAGGAATTGTTGATAGTTTGAACCAGTTGTTTGAATTGATGATAGTTTGAACCAGTTGTATGAATTGATGATAGATTGAATCAGTTGATTGAATTGATGATAGTTTGAACCAGTTCTTTGAATTGATGATAGTTTGAACCAGTTGTTGGAATTGATGATAGTTTGAACCATCTGTTTAAATTAATAATATTGTGAACCAGTTGTTTGAATTGATGATAGTTTGAACCAGTTGTTTAAATTGATGATAGTTTGAACCAGTTGTAGGAAGTGATGATAGTTTGAACCAGTTGTTTGAATTGATGATAGTTTGATCAAGTTGTTTGAATTGAAGATAGTTTGAACCAGTTGTTTGAATTGATGATAGTTTGAACCAGTTGTTTGAATTGATGATAGTTTGAACCAGTTGTTGGAATTGATGATAGTTTGAACCACTTGTTTAAATTAATGATAGTTTGAACCAGTTGTATGAATTGATGATAGCTTGAATCAGTTGATTGAATTGATGATAGTTTTAACCAGTTGTTAGAATTGATGATAGTTTGAACCAGTTGTAGGAATTCATGATAGTTTGAACCAGTTGTTTGAATTGATGATAGTTTGAACCGGTTGTAGGAATTAATGATAGTTTGAACCGGTTGAAGGAATTGATGATAGTTTGAACCAGTTGTTTAAATTGATGATAGTTTGAACCAGTTGTAGGAATTGATGATAGTTTGAACCAGTTGTTTGAATTGATAATAGTTTGGATCAGTTGTTTAAATTGATGATAGTTTGAACCAGTTGTTGGAACCGATGATAGTTTGAACTAGTTTTTTGAATTGATGATAGTTTGAACCAGTTGTAGGAATTCATGATAGTTTGAGCCAGTTGTTTGAATTGATGATAGTTTGAACCAGTTATTTGAATTGATGATAGTTTGAACCAGTTGTTTGAATTGATGATAGTTTGAACCAGTTGTATAAATTGATGATAGTTTGAACCAGTTGTAGGAATTGATGATAGTTTGAACCAGTTGTTTAAATTGATGATAGTTTGAACCAGTTGTAGGAATTGATGATAGGTTGAACCAGTTGTTTAAATTGATGATAGTTTGAACCAGTTGTAGGAATTGATGATAGTTTGAACCAGTGGTTTGACTTGATGATAGTTTGAACCAGTTGTATGAATTGATGATAGTTTGAACCAGTTGTAGGAATTGATGATAGTTTGAACCAGTTGTAGGAATTAATGATAGTTTGAACCAGTTGTAGGAAGTGATGATAGTTTGAACCCGTTGTTTGAATTGATGATAGTTTGAACCAGTTTTTTGAATTGATGATAGTTTGAACCAGTTGTATGAATTGATGATAGTTTGAACCAGTTGATTGAATTGAGGATAGTTTGAATCAGTTGTAGGAATTGATGATAGTTTGAACCAGTTGTTTAAATTGATGATAGTTTGAACCAGTTGTAGGAATTGATGATAGTTTGAACCAGTTGATTGAATTGAGGATAGTTTGAATCAGTTGTAGGAATTGATGATAGTTTGAACCAGTTGTTTAAATTGATGATAGTTTGAACCAGTTGTAGGAATTGATGATAGTTTGAACCAGTTGATTGAATTGAGGATAGTTTGAATCAGTTGTAGGAATTGATGATAGTTTGAACCGGTTGTAGGAATTAATGATAGTTTGAACCAGTTGTAGGAATTGATGATAGTTTGAACCAGTTGTAGGAATTGTTGATAGTTTGAACCAGTTGTTTGAATTGATGATAGTTTGAACCAGATTTTTGAATTGATGATCGTTTGAACCAGTTGTATGAATTGATCATAGTTTGCACCAGTTGTAGGAATTGATCATAGTTTGAACCAGTTGTTTGAATTGATGATAGTTTGAACCAGTTGTTGGAATTGATGATAGTTTGAACCACTTGTTTATATTAATGATAGTTTGAACCAGTTGTATGAATTGATGATAGTTTGAACCAGTTGATTGAATTGAGGATAGTTTGAATCAGTTGTAGGAATTGACGATAGTTTGAACCGGTTGTAGGAATAATGATAGTTTGAACCAGTTGTTTGAATTGATGATAGTTTGAACCAGTTGTAGGAATTGTTGATAGTTTGAACCAGTTGTTTGAATTGATGATAGTTTGAACCAGTTGTTGGAATTGATGATAGTTTGAACCACTTGTTTAAATTAATGATAGTTTGAACCAGTTGTATGAATTGATGATAGATTGAATCAGTTGATTGAATTGATGATAGTTTGAACCAGTTGTTAGAATTGATGATAGTTTGAACCAGTTATAGGAATTGATGATAGTTTGAACCAGTTGTTTGAATTGATGATAGTTTGAACCAGTTGTTTGAACTGATGATAGTTTGAACCGGTTGTAGGAATTGATGATAGTTTGAACCAGTTGTTTAAATTGATGATAGTTTGAACCAGTTGTAGGAATTGATGATAGTTTGAACCAGTTGTTTAAATTGATGATAGTTTGAACCAGTTGTAGGAATTGATGATAGTTTGAACCAGTTGTTTGAATTGATGATAGTTTGAACCAGTTGTTTAAATTGATGATAGTTTGAACCAGTTGTAGGAAGTGATGATAGTTTGAACCAGTTGTTTGAATTGATGATAGTTTGAACCATTTGTAGGAATTGATGATAGTTTGAACCAGTTGTTTGAATTGATGATAGGTTGAACCAGTTGTTTGAATTGATGATAGTTTGAACCAGTTGTTGGAACCGATGATAGTTTGAACCAGTTTTTTGAATTGATGATAGTTTGAACAAGTTGTTTGAATTGATAATAGTTTGGATCAGTTGTATGAATTGATGATAGTTTGAACCAGTTGTTTGAATTGATGATAGTTTGAACCAGTTGTAGGAATTGATGATAGTTTGAACCAGTTGTAGGAATTAATGATAGTTTGATCCAGTTGTAGGAAGTGATGATAGTTTGAACCCGTTGTTTGAATTGATGATAGTTTGAACCAGTTTTTTGAATTGATGATAGTTTGAACCAGTTGTTGGAACCGATGATAGTTTGAACTAGTTTTTTGAATTGATGATAGTTTGAACCAGTTGTAGGAATTCATGAGAGTTTGAGCCAGTTGTTTGAATTGATGATAGTTTGAACCAGTTATTTGAATTGATAATAGTTTGGATCAGTTGTATGAATTGATGATAGTTTGAACCAGTTGTATGAACTGGTGATAGTTTGAATTAGTTGTTGGAACCGATGATAGTTTGAACAAGTTGTTTGAATTGATGATAGTTTGCACCAGTTGTAGGAATTGATGATAGTTTGAACCAGTTGATTGAATTGAGGATAGTTTGAATCAGTTGTAGGAATTGATGATAGTTTGAACCGGTTGTAGGAATTAATGATAGTTTGAACCAGTTGTAGGAATTGATGATAGTTTGAACCAGTTGTAGGAAATGATGATAGTGTGAACCAGTTGTTGGAATTGTTGATAGTTTGAACCAGTTGTTTGAATTGATGATAGTTTGAACCAGTTGTATGAATTGATGATAGATTGAATCAGTTGATTGAATTGATGATAGTTTGAACCAGTTCTTTGAATTGATGATAGTTTGAACCAGTTGTTGGAATTGATGATAGTTTGAACCATCTGTTTAAATTAATGATAGTGTGAACCAGTTGTTTGAATTGATGATAGTTTGAACCAGTTGTTTAAATTGATGATAGTTTGAACCAGTTGTAGGAAGTGATGATAGTTTGAACCAGTTGTTTGAATTGATGATAGTTTGATCAAGTTGTTTGAATTGAAGATAGTTTGAACCAGTTGTTTGAATTGATGATAGTTTGAACCAGTTGTTTGAATTGATGATAGTTTGAACCAGTTGTTGGAATTGATGATAGTTTGAACCACTTGTTTAAATTAATGATAGTTTGAACCAGTTGTATGAATTGATGATAGCTTGAATCAGTTGATTGAATTGATGATAGTTTTAACCAGTTGTTAGAATTGATGATAGTTTGAACCAGTTGTAGGAATTCATGATAGTTTGAACCAGTTGTTTGAATTGATGATAGTTTGAAGAAGTTGTTTGAACTGATGATAGTTTGAACCGGTTGAAGGAATTGATGATAGTTTGAACCAGTTGTTTAAATTGATGATAGTTTGAACCAGTTGTAGGAATTGATGATAGTTTGAACCAGTTGTTTGAATTGATGATAGCTTGAACCAGTTTTTGAATTGATGATAGCTGGAACCAGTTGTTTGAATTGATGATAGTTTGAACCAGTTGTTTAAATTGATGATAGTTTGAACCAGTTGTAGGAAGTGATGATAGTTTGAACCAGTTGTTTGAATTGATGATAGTTTGAACCATTTGTAGGAATTGATGATAGTTTGAACCAGTTGTTTGAATTGATGATAGTTTGAACCAGTTGTAGGAATTGATGATAGTTCAAACCAGTTATTTAAATTGATGATCGGTTGAACCAGTTGTTTGAATTGATGATAGTTTGAACCAGTTGTTGGAACCGATGATAGTTTGAACCAGTTTTTTGAATTGATGATAGTTTGAACAAGTTGTTTGAATTGATAATAGTTTGGATCAGTTGTATGAATTGATGATAGTTTGAACAAGTTGTTTGTATTGATAATAGTTTGGATTAGTTGTTTAAATTGATGATAGTTTGAACCAGTTGTAGGAATTGATGATAGTTTGAACCAGTTGTTTAAATTGATGATAGTTTGAACCAGTTGTAGGAATTGATGATAGTTTGAACCAGTTGTTTAAATTGATGATAGTTTGAACCAGTTGTTGGAATTGATGATAGTTTGAACCACTTGTTTAAATTAATGATAGTTTGAACCAGTTGTATGAATTGATGATAGATTGAATCAGTTGATTGAATTGATGATAGTTTGAACCAGTTGTTAGAATTGATGATAGTTTGAACCAGTTGTAGGAATTCATGATAGTTTGAACCAGTTGTTTGAATTGATGATAGTTTGAACAAGTTGTTTGAACTGATGATAGTTTGAACCGGTTGTAGGAATTGATGATAGTTTGAACCAGTTGTTTAAATTGATGATAGTTTGAACCAGTTGTAGGAATTGATGATAGTTTGAACCAGTTGTTTGAATTGATGATAGCTTGAACCAGTTTTTGAATTGATGATAGCTTGAACCAGTTGTTTGAATTGATGATAGTTTGAACCAGTTGTTTAAATTGATGATAGTTTGAACCAGTTGTAGGAAGTGATGATAGTTTGAACCAGTTGTTTGAATTGATGATAGTTTGAACCATTTGTAGGAATTGATGATAGTTTGAACCAGTTGTTTGAATTGATGATAGTTTGAACCAGTTGTAGGAATTGATGATAGTTTAAACCAGTTATTTAAATTGATGATAGGTTGAACCAGTTGTTTGAATTGATGATAGTTTGAACCAGTTGTTGGAACCGATGATAGTTTGAACCAGTTTTTTGAATTGATGATAGTTTGAACAAGTTGTTTGAATTGATAATAGTTTGGATCAGTTGTATGAATTGATGATAGTTTGAACAAGTTGTTTGAATTGATAATAGTTTGGATCAGTTGTTTAAATTGATGATAGTTTTAACCAGTTGTTGGAACCGATGATAGTTTGAACTAGTTTTTTGAATTGATGATAGTTTGAACCAGTTGTAGGAATTCATGATAGTTTGAGCCAGTTGTTTGAATTGATGATAGTTTGAACCAGTTATTTGAATTGATAATAGTTTGGATCAGTTGTATGAATTGATGATAGTTTGAACCAGTTGTTTGAATTGATGATAGTTTGAACCAGTTGTTTAAATTGATGATAGTTTGAACCAGTTGTAGGAATTGATGATGGTTTGAACCAGTTGTTTAAATTGATGATAGTGTGAACCAGTTGTAGGAATTGATGATAGTTTGAACCAGTTGTTTAAATTGATGATAGTTTGAACCAGTTGTAGGAATTGATGATAGTTTGAACCAGTGGTTTGACTTGATGATAGTTTGAACCAGTTGTATGAATTGATGATAGTTTGAAGCAGTTGTAGGAATTGATGATAGTTTGAACCAGTTGTAGGAATTAATGATAGTTTGAACCAGTTGTAGGAAGTGATGATAGTTTGAACCCGTTGTTTGAATTGATGATAGTTTGAACCAGTTTTTTGAATTGATGATAGTTTGAACCAGTTATATGAATTGATGATAGTTTGAACCAGTTGATTGAATTGAGGATAGTTTGAATCAGTTGTAGGAATTGATGATAGTTTGAACCAGTTTTTTAAATTATTAATAGTTTGAACCAGTTGTAGGAATTGATGATAGTTTGAACCAGTTGATTGAATTGAGGATAGTTTGAATCAGTTGTAGGAATTGATGATAGTTTGAACCGGTTGTAGGAATTAATGATAGTTTGAACCAGTTGTAGGAATTGATGATAGTTTGAACCAGTTGTAGGAATTGTTGATAGTTTGAACCAGTTGTTTGAATTGATGATAGTTTGAACCAGATTTTTTAATTGATGATCGTTTGAACCAGTTGTATGAATTGATCATAGTTTGCACCAGTTGTAGGAATTGATGATAGTTTGAACCAGTTGTTTGAATTGATGATAGTTTGAACCAGT
Source organism: Chaetoderma sp. LZ-2023a (assembly GCA_034401795.1). Taxonomy (NCBI): domain Eukaryota; kingdom Metazoa; phylum Mollusca; class Caudofoveata; order Chaetodermatida; family Chaetodermatidae; genus Chaetoderma; species Chaetoderma sp. LZ-2023a. Next base: position 105,070,361 of record CM067367.1, read on the forward strand.
TGTTGGAATTGATGATAGTTTGAACCACTTGTTTAAATTAATGATAGTTTGAACCAGTTGTATGAATTGATGATAGTTTGAACCAGTTGATTGAATTGAGGATAGTTTGAATCAGTTGTAGGAATTGATGATAGTTTGAACCGGTTGTAGGAATTAATGATAGTTTGAACCAGTTGTTTGAATTGATGATACTTTGAACCAGTTGTAGGAATTGTTGATAGTTTGAACCAGTTGTTTGAATTGATGATAGTTTGAACCAGATTTTTGAATTGATGATCGTTTGAACCAGTTGTATGAATTGATCATAGTTTGCACCAGTTGTAGGAATTGATGATAGTTTGAACCAGTTGTTTGAATTGATGATAGTTTGAACCAGTTGTTGGAATTGATGATAGTTTGAACCACTTGTTTAAATTAATGATAGTTTGAACCAGTTGTATGAATTGATGATAGTTTGAACCAGTTGTTAGAATTCATGATAGTTTGAACCAGTTGTAGGAATTGATGATAGTTTGAACCAGTTGTTTGAATTGATGATAGTTTGAACCAGTTGTTTGAACTGATGATAGTTTGAACCGGTTGTAGGAATTGATGATAGTTTGAACCAGTTGTTTAAATTGATGATAGTTTGAACCAGTTGTAGGAATTGATGATAGTTTGAACCAGTTGTTTAAATTGATGATAGTTTGAACCAGTTGTAGGAATTGATGATAGTTTGAACCAGTTGTTTGAATTGATGATAGTTTGAACCAGTTGTTTAAATTGATGATAGTTTGAACCAGTTGTAGGAAGTGATGATAGTTTGAACCAGTTGTAGGAATTGATGATAGTTTGAACCAGTGGTTTGACTTGATGATAGTTTGAACCAGTTGTATGAATTGATGATAGTTTGAACCAGTTGTAGGAATTGATGATAGTTTGAACCAGTTGTAGGAATTAATGATAGTTTGAACCAGTTGTAGGAAGTGATGATAGTTTGAACCCGTTGTTTGAATTGATGATAGTTTGAACCAGTTTTTTGAATTGATGATCGTTTGAACCAGTTGTATGAATTGATGATAGTTTGAACCAGTTGATTGAATTGATGATAGTTTGAACCGGTTGTAGGAATTAATGATAGTTTGAACCAGTTGTAGGAATTGATGATAGTTTGAACCAGTTGTAGGAATTGTTGATAGTTTGAACCAGTTGTTTGAATTGATGAGAGTTTGAACCAGATTTTTGAATTGATGATCGTTTGAACCAGTTGTATGAATTGATCATAGTTTGCACCAGTTGTAGGAATTGATGATAGTTTGAACCAGCTGTTTGAATTGATGATAGTTTGAACCAGTTGTTGGAATTGATGATAGTTTGAACCACTTGTTTAAATTAATGATAGTTTGAACCAGTTGTATGAATTGATGATAGTTTGAACCAGTTGATTGAATTGAGGATAGTTTGAATCAGTTGTAGGAATTGATGATAGTTTGAACCGGTTGTAGGAATTAATGATAGTTTGAACCAGTTGTTTGAATTGATGATAGTTTGAACCAGTTGTAGGAATTGTTGATAGTTTGAACCAGTTGTTTGAATTGATGATAGTTTGAACCAGATTTTTGAATTGATGATCGTTTGAACCAGTTGTATGAATTGATCATAGTTTGCACCAGTTGTAGGAATTGATGATAGTTTGAACCAGTTGTTTGAATTGAGGATAGTTTGAATCAGTTGTAGGAATTGATGATAGTTTGAACCGGTTGTAGGAATTAATGATAGTTTGAACCAGTTGTAGGAATTGATGATAGTTTGAACCAGTTGTAGGAATTGTTGATAGTTTGAACCAGTTGTTTGAATTGATGATAGTTTGAACCAGATTTTTGAATTGATGATCGTTTGAACCAGTTATATGAATTGATCATAGTTTGCACCAGTTGTAGGAATTGATGATAGTTTGAACCAGTTGTTTGAATTGATGATAGTTTGAACCAGTTGTATGAATTGATGATAGTTTGAACCAGTTGATTGAATTGAGGATAGTTTGAATCAGTTGTAGGAATTGATGATAGTTTGAACCAGTTGTAGGAATTAATGATAGTTTGAACCAGTTGTTTGAATTGATGATACTTTGAACCAGTTGTAGGAATTGTTGATAGTTTGAACCAGTTGTTTGAATTGATGATAGTTTGAACCAGATTTTTGAATTGATGATCGTTTGAACCAGTTGTATGAATTGATCATAGTTTGCACCAGTTGTAGGAATTGACGATAGTTTGAACCAGTTGTTTGAATTGATGATAGTTTGAACCAGTTGTTGGAATTGATGATAGTTTGAACCACTTGTTTAAATTAATGATAGTTTGAACCAGTTGTATGAATTCATGATAGTTTGAACCAGTTGTAGGAATTGATGATAGTTTGAACCAGTTGTTTGAATTGATGATAGTTTGAACCAGTTGTTTGAACTGATGATAGTTTGAACCGGTTGTAGGAATTGATGATAGTTTGAACCAGTTGTTTAAATTGATGATAGTTTGAACCAGTTGTAGGAATTGATGATAGTTTGAACCAGTTGTTTAAATTGATGATAGTTTGAACCAGTTGTAGGAATTGATGATAGTTTGAACCAGTTGTTTGAATTGATGATAGTTTGAACCAGTTGTTTAAATTGATGATAGTTTGAACCAGTTGTAGGAAGTGATGATAGTTTGAACCAGTTGTAGGAATTGATGATAGTTTGAACCAGTGGTTTGACTTGATGATAGTTTGAACCAGTTGTATGAATTGATGATAGTTTGAACCAGTTGTAGGAATTGATGATAGTTTGAACCAGTTGTAGGAATTAATGATAGTTTGAACCAGTTGTAGGAGATGATGATAGTTTGAACCCGTTGTTTGAATTGATGATAGTTTGAACCAGTTTTTTGAATTGATGATCGTTTGAACCAGTTGTATGGATTGATGATAGTTTGAACCAGTTGATTGAATTGATGATAGTTTGAACCGGTTGTAGGAATTAATGATAGTTTGAACCAGTTGTAAGAATTGATGATAGTTTGAACCAGTTGTAGGAATTGCTGATAGTTTGAACCAGTTGTTTGAATTGATGAGAGTTTGAACCAGATTTTTGAATTGATGATCGTTTGAACCAGTTGTATGAATTGATCATAGTTTGCACCAGTTGTAGGAATTGATGATAGTTTGAACCAGCTGTTTGAATTGATGATAGTCTGAACCAGTTGTTGGAATTGATGATAGTTTGAACCGCTTGTTTAAATTAATGATAGTTTGAACCAGTTGTATGAATTGATGATAGTTTGAACCAGTTGATTGAATTGAGGATAGTTTGAATCAGTTGTAGGAATTGATGATAGTTTGAACCGGTTGTAGGAATTAATGATAGTTTGAACCAGTTGTTTGAATTGATGATAGTTTGAACCAGTTGTAGGAATTGTTGATAGTTTGAACCAGTTGTTTGAATTGATGATAGTTTGAACCAGATTTTTGAATTGATGATCGTTTGAACCAGTTGTATGAATTGATCATAGTTTGCACCAGTTGTAGGAATTGATGATAGTTTGAACCAGTTGATTGAATTGAGGATAGTTTGAATCAGTTGTAGGAATTGATGATAGTTTGAACCGGTTGTAGGAATTAATGATAGTTTGAACCAGTTGTTTGAATTGATGATACTTTGAACCAGTTGTAGGAATTGTTGATAGTTTGAACCAGTTGTTTGAATTGATGATAGTTTGAACCAGATTTTTGAATTGATGATCGTTTGAACCAGTTGTATGAATTGATCATAGTTTGCACCAGTTGTAGGAATTGACGATAGTTTGAACCAGTTGTTTGAATTGATGATAGTTTGAACCAGTTGTTGGAATTGATGATAGTTTGAACCACTTGTTTAAATTAATGATAGTTTGAACCAGTTGTATGAATTGATGATAGTTTGAACCAGTTGTTAGAATTCATGATAGTTTGAACCAGTTGTAGGAATTGATGATAGTTTGAACCAGTTGTTTGAATTGATGATAGTTTGAACCAGTTGTTTGAACTGATGATAGTTTGAACCGGTTGTAGGAATTGATGATAGTTTGAACCAGTTGTTTAAATTGATGATAGTTTGAACCAGTTGTAGGAATTGATGATAGTTTGAACCAGTTGTTTAAATTGATGATAGTTTGAACCAGTTGTAGGAATTGATGATAGTTTGAACCAGTTGTTTGAATTGATGATAGTTTGAACCAGTTGTTTAAATTGATGATAGTTTGAACCAGTTGTAGGAAGTGATGATAGTTTGAACCAGTTGTAGGAATTGATGATAGTTTGAACCAGTGGTTTGACTTGATGATAGTTTGAACCAGTTGTATGAATTGATGATAGTTTGAACCAGTTGTAGGAATTGATGATAGTTTGAACCAGTTGTAGGAATTAATGATAGTTTGAACCAGTTGTAGGAAGTGATGATAGTTTGAACCCGTTGTTTGAATTGATGATAGTTTGAACCAGTTTTTTGAATTGATGATCGTTTGAACCAGTTGTATGAATTGATGATAGTTTGAACCAGTTGATTGAATTGATGATAGTTTGAACCGGTTGTAGGAATTAATGATAGTTTGAACCAGTTGTAAGAAGTGATGATAGTTTGAACCAGTTGTAGGAATTGCTGATAGTTTGAACCAGTTGTTTGAATTGATGAGAGTTTGAACCAGATTTTTGAATTGATGATCGTTTGAACCAGTTGTATGAATTGATCATAGTTTGCACCAGTTGTAGGAATTGATGATAGTTTGAACCAGCTGTTTGAATTGATGATAGTTTGAACCAGTTGTTGGAATTGATGATAGTTTGAACCACTTGTTTAAATTAATGATAGTTTGAACCAGTTGTATGAATTGATGATAGTTTGAACCAGTTGATTGAATTGAGGATAGTTTGAATCAGTTGTAGGAATTGATGATAGTTTGAACCGGTTGTAGGAATTAATGATAGTTTGAACCAGTTGTTTGAATTGATGAGAGTTTGAACCAGTTGTAGGAATTGTTGATAGTTTGAACCAGTTGTTTGAATTGATGATAGTTTGAACCAGATTTTTGAATTGATGATCGTTTGAACCAGTTGTATGAATTGATCATAGTTTGCACCAGTTGTAGGAATTGATGATAGTTTGAACCAGTTGTTTGAATTGATGATAGTTTGAACCAGTTGTTGGAATTGATGATAGTTTGAACCACTTGTTTAAATTAATGATAGTTTGAACCAGTTGTATGAATTGATGATAGATTGAATCAGTTGATTGAATTGATGATAGTTTGAACCAGTTGTTAGAATTGATGATAGTTTGAACCAGTTGTAGGAATTGATGATAGTTTGAACCAGTTGTTTGAATTGATGATAGTTTGAACCAGTTGTTTGAACTGATGATAGTTTGAACCGGTTGTAGGAATTGATGATAGTTTGAACCAGTTGTTTAAATTGATGATAGTTTGAACCAGTTGTAGGAATTGATGATAGTTTGAACCAGTTGTTTAAATTGATGAGAGTTTGAACCAGTTGTAGGAATTGATGATAGTTTGAACCAGTTGTTTGAATTGATGATAGTTTGAACCAGTTGTTTAAATTGATGATAGTTTGAACCAGTTGTAGGAAGTGATGATAGTTTGAACCAGTTGTTTGAATTGATGAGAGTTTGAACCATTTGTAGGGATTGATGATAGTTTGATCCAGTTGTTTGAATTGATGATAGTTTGAACCAGTTGTAGGAATTGATGATAGTTTATACCAGTTATTTAAATTGATGATAGGTTGAACCAGTTGTTTGAATTGATGATAGTTTGAACCAGTTGTTGGAACCGATGATAGTTTGAACCAGTTTTTTGAATTGATGATAGTTTGAACAAGTTGTTTGAATTGATAATAGTTTGGATCAGTTGTATGAATTGATGATAGTTTGAACCAGTTGTTTGAATTGATGATAGTTTGAACCAGTTGTAGGAATTGATGATAGTTTGAACCAGTTGTAGGAATTAATGATAGTTTGAACCAGTTGTAGGAAGTGATGATAGTTTGAACCCGTTGTTTGAATTGATGATAGTTTGAACCAGTTTTTTGAATTGATGATAGTTTGAACCAGTTGTAGGAAGTGATGATGGTTTGAACCAGTTGTTTGAATTGATGAGAGTTTGAACCATTTGTAGGAATTGATGATAGTTTGAACCAGTTGTTTGAATTGATGATAGTTTGAACCAGTTGTAGGAATTGATGATAGTTTAAACCAGTTGTTTAAATTGATGATAGTTTGACCCAGTTGTAGGAATTCATGATAGTTTGAGCCAGTTGTTTGAATTGATGATAGTTTGAACCAGTTATTTGAATTGATAATAGTTTGGATAAGTTGTATGAATTGATGATAGTTTGAACCAGTTGTTTAAATTGATGATAGTTTGAACCAGTTGTAGGAATTGATGATAGTTTGAACCAGTTGTTTAAATTGATGATAGTTTGAACTAGTTGTAGGAATTGATGATAGTTTGAACCAGTGGTTTGACTTGATGATAGTTTGAACCAGTTGTATGAATTGATGATAGTTTGAACCAGTTGTAGGAATTGATGATAGTTTGAACCAGTTGTAGGAATTGATGATAGTTTGAACCAGTTGTTTAAATTGATGATAGTTTGAACCAGTTGTAGGAATTGATGATAGTTTGAACCAGTTGTTTAAATTGATGATAGTTTGAACCAGTTGTAGGAATTGATGATAGTTTGAACCAGTGGTTTGACTTGATGATAGTTTGAACCAGTTGTATGAATTGATGATAGTTTGAACCAGTTGTAGGAATTGATGATAGTTTGAACCAGTTGTAGGAATTAATGATAGTTTGAACCAGTTGTAGGAAGTGATGATAGTTTGAACCCGTTGTTTGAATTGATGATAGTTTGAACCAGTTTTTTGAATTGATGATAGTTTGAACCAGTTATATGAATTGATGATAGTTTGAACCAGTTGATTGAATTGAGGATAGTTTGAATCAGTTGTAGGAATTGATGATAGTTTGAACCAGTTGTTTAAATTGATGATAGTTTGAACCAGTTGTAGGAATTGATGATAGTTTGAACCAGTTGATTGAATTGAGGATAGTTTGAATCAGTTGTAGGAATTGATGATAGTTTGAACCGGTTGTAGGAATTAATGATAGTTTGAACCAGTTGTAGGAATTGATGATAGTTTGAACCAGTTGTAGGAATTGTTGATAGTTTGAACCAGTTGTTTGAATTGATGATAGTTTGAACCAGATTTTTGAATTGATGATCGTTTGAACCAGTTGTATGAATTGATCATAGTTTGCACCAGTTGTATGAATTGATCATAGTTTGCACCAGTTGTAGGAATTGATGATAGTTTGAACCAGTTGTTGGAATTGATGATAGTTTGAACCACTTGTTTAAATTAATGATAGTTTGAACCAGTTGTATGAATTGATGATAGTTTGAACCAGTTGATTGAATTGAGGATAGTTTGAATCAGTTGTAGGAATTGATGATAGTTTGAACCGGTTGTAGGAATTAATGATACTTTGAACCAGTTGTAGGAATTGTTGATAGTTTGAACCAGTTGTTTGAATTGATGATAGTTTGAACCAGATTTTTGAATTGATGATCGTTTGAACCAGTTGTATGAATTGATCATAGTTTGCACCAGTTGTAGGAATTGATGATAGTTTGAACCAGTTGTTTGAATTGATGATAGTTTGACCCAGTTGTTGGAATTGATGATAGTTTGAACCACTTGTTTATATTAATGATAGTTTGAACCAGTTGTATGAATTGATGATAGATTGAATCAGTTGATTGAATTGATGATAGTTTGAACCAGTTGTTAGAATTGATGATAGTTTGAACCAGTTGTTTGAACTGATGATAGTTTGAACCGGTTGTAGGAATTGATGATAGTTTGAACCAGTTGTTTAAATTGATGATAGTTTGAACCAGTTGTAGGAATTGATGATAGTTTGAACCAGTTGTTTAAATTGATGATAGTTTGAACCAGTTGTAGGAATTGATGATAGTTTGAACCAGTTGTTTGAATTGATGATAGTTTGAACCAGTTGTTTGAACTGATGATAGTTTGAACCGGTTGTAGGAATTGATGATAGTTTGAACCAGTTGTTTAAATTGATGATAGTTTGAACCAGTTGTAGGAATTGATGATAGTTTGAACCAGTTGTTTAAATTGATGATAGTTTGAACCAGTTGTAGGAATTGATGATAGTTTGAACCAGTTGTTTGAATTGATGATAGTTTGAACCAGTTGTTTAAATTGATGATAGTTTGAACCAGTTGTAGGAAGTGATGATAGTTTGAACCAGTTGTAAGAATTAATGATAGTTTGAACCAGTTGTAGGAAGTGATGATAGTTTGAACCCGTTGTTTGAATTGATGATAGTTTGAACCAGTTTTTTGAATTGATGATCGTTTGAACCAGTTGTAGGAATTAATGATAGTTTGAACCAGTTGTAGGAATTGATGATAGTTTGAACCAGTTGTAGGAATTGTTGATAGTTTGAACCAGTTGTTTGAATTGATGAGAGTTTGAACCAGATTTTTGAATTGATGATCGTTTGAACCAGTTGTATGAATTGATCATAGTTTGCACCAGTTGTAGGAATTGATGATAGTTTGAACCACTTGTTTGAATTGATGATAGTTTGAACCAGTTGTTGGAATTGATGATAGTTTGAACCACTTGTTTAAATTAATGATAGTTTGAACCAGTTGTATGAATTGATGATAGTTTGAACCAGTTGATTGAATTGAGGATAGTTTGAATCAGTTGTAGGAATTGATGATAGTTTGAACCGGTTGTAGGAATTAATGATAGTTTGAACCAGTTGTTTGAATTGATGATAGTTTGAACCAGTTGTAGGAATTGTTGATAGTTTGAACCAGTTGTTTGAATTGATGATAGTTTGAACCAGATTTTTGAATTGATGATCGTTTGAACCAGTTGTATGAATTGATCATAGTTTGCACCAGTTGTAGGAATTGATGATAGTTTGAACCAGTTGTTTGAATTGATGATAGTTTGAACCAGTTGTTGGAATTGATGATAGTTTGAACCACTTGTTTAAATTAATGATAGTTTGAACCAGTTGTATGAATTGATGATAGATTGAATCAGTTGATTGAATTGATGATAGTTTGAACCAGTTGTTAGAATTGATGATAGTTTGAACCAGTTGTAGGAATTGATGATAGTTTGAACCAGTTGTTTAAATTGATGATAGTTTGAACCAGTTGTAGGAATTGATGATAGTTTGAACCAGTTGTTTAAATTGATGAGAGTTTGAACCAGTTTTAGGACTTGATGATAGTTTGAACCAGTTGTTTGAATTGATGATAGTTTGAACCAGTTGTTTGAATTGATGAGAGTTTGAACCATTTGTAGGAATTGATGATAGTTTGAACCAGTTGTTTGAATTGATGATAGTTTGAACCAGTTGTAGGAATTGATGATAGTTTAAACCAGTTATTTAAATTGATGATAGGTTGAACCAGTTGTTTGAATTGATGATAGTTTGAACCAGTTGTTGGAACCGATGATAGTTTGAACCAGTTTTTTGAATTGATGATAGTTTGAACAAGTTGTTTGAATTGATAATAGTTTGGATCAGTTGTATGAATTGATGATAGTTTGAACCAGTTGTTTGAATTGATGATAGTTTGAACCAGTTGTAGGAATTGATGATAGTTTGAACCAGTTGTAGGAATTAATGATAGTTTGAACCAGTTGTAGGAAGTGATGATAGTTTGAACCCGTTGTTTGAATTGATGATAGTTTGAACCAGTTTTTTGAATTGATGATAGTTTGAACCAGTTGTAGGAAGTGATGATGGTTTGAACCAGTTGTTTGAATTGATGAGAGTTTGAACCATTTGTAGGAATTGATGATAGTTTGAACCAGTTGTTTGAATTGATGATAGTTTGAACCAGTTGTAGGAATTGATGATAGTTTAAACCAGTTGTTTAAATTGATGATAGTTTGAACCAGTTGTAGGAATTGATGATAGTTTGAACCAGTTGTTTAAATTGATGATAGTTTGAACCAGTTGTAGGAATTGATGATAGTTTCAACCAGTGGTTTGACTTGATGATAGTTTGAACCAGTTGTATGAATTGATGATAGTTTGAACCAGTTGTAGGAATTGATGATAGTTTGAACCAGTTGTAGGAATTAATGATAGTTTGAACCAGTTGTAGGAAGTGATGATAGTTTGAACCCGTTGTTTGAATTGATGATAGTTTGAACCAGTTTTTTGAATTGATGATAGTTTGAACCAGTTGTATGAATTGATGATAGTTTGAACCAGTTGATTGAATTGAGGATAGTTTGAATCAGTTGTAGGAATTGATGATAGTTTGAACCAGTTGTTCAAATTGATGATAGTTTGAACCAGTTGTAGGAATTGATGATAGTTTGAACCAGTTGATTGAATTGAGGATAGTTTGAATCAGTTGTAGGAATTGATGATAGTTTGAACCGGTTGTAGGAATTAATGATAGTTTGAACCAGTTGTAGGAATTGATGATAGTTTGAACCAGTTGTAGGAATTGTTGATAGCTTGAACCAGTTGTTTGAATTGATGATAGTTTGAACCAGATTTTTGAATTGATGATCGTTTGAACCAGTTGTATGAATTGATCATAGTTTGAGGAATTGATGATAATTTGAACCAGTTGTTTGAATTGATGATGGTTTGAACCAGTTGTTGGAATTAATGATAGTTTGAACCACTTGTTTAAATTAATGATAGTTTGAACCAGTTGGATGAATTGATGATAGTTTGAACCAGTTGATTGAATTGAGGATAGTTTGAATCAGTTGTAGGAATTGATGATAGTTTGAACCAGTTGTAGGAATTAATGATAGTTTGAACCAGTTGTTTGAATTGATGATAGTTTGAACCAGTTGTAGGAATTGTTGATAGTTTGAACCAGTTGTTTGAATTGATGATAGTTTGAACCAAATTTTTGAATTGATGATCGTTTGAACCAGTTGTATGAATTGATCATAGTTTGCACCAGTTGTAGGAATTGATGATAGTTTGAACCAGTTGTTTGAATTGATGATAGTTTGAACCAGTTGTTGGAATTGATGATAGTTTGAACCACTTGTTTAAATTAATGATAGTTTGAACCAGTTGTATGAATTGATGATAGATTGAATCAGTTGATTGAATTGATGATAGTTTGAACCAGTTGTTAGAATTGATGATAGTTTGAACCAGTTGTAGGAATTGATGATAGTTTGAACCAGTTGTTTGAATTGATGATAGTTTGAACCAGTTGTTTGAACTGATGATAGTTTGAACCGGTTGTAGGAATTGATGATAGTTTGAACCAGTTGTTTAAATTGATGATAGTTTGAACCAGTTGTAGGAATTGATGATAGTTTGAACCAGTTGTTTAAATTGACGAGAGTTTGAACCAGTTGTAGGAATTGATGATAGTTTGAACCAGTTGTTTGAATTGATGATAGTTTGAACCAGTTGTTTAAATTGATGATAGTTTGAACCAGTTGTAGGAAGTGATGATAGTTTGAACCAGTTGTTTGAATTGATGATAGTTTGAACCAGTTGTATGAATTGATGATAGTTTGAACCAGATGTAGGAATTGATGATAGTTTGAACCAGTTGTAGGAATTAAAGATAGTTTGAACCAGTTGTAGGAAGTGATGATAGTTTGAACCAGTTGTTTGAATTGATGATAGTTTGAACCAGTTTTTTGAATTGATGATAGTTTGAACTAGTTGTATGAATTGATGATAGTTTGCACCAATTGTAGGAATTGATGATAGTTTGAACCAGTTGTTTGAATTGATGATAGTTTGAACCAGTTGATTGAATTGAGGATAGTTTGAATCAGTTGTAGGAATTGATGATAGTTTGAACCAGTTGTTCAAATTGATGATAGTTTGAACCAGTTGTAGGAATTGATGATAGTTTGAACCAGTTGATTGAATTGAGGATAGTTTGAATCAGTTGTAGGAATTGATGATAGTTTGAACCGGTTGTAGGAATTAATGATAGTTTGAACCAGTTGTAGGAATTGATGATAGTTTGAACCAGTTGTAGGAATTGTTGATAGCTTGAACCAGTTGTTTGAATTGATGATAGTTTGAACCAGATTTTTGAATTGATGATCGTTTGAACCAGTTGTATGAATTGATGATGGTTTGAACCAGTTGTTGGAATTAATGATAGTTTGAACCACTTGTTTAAATTAATGATAGTTTGAACCAGTTGGATGAATTGATGATAGTTTGAACCAGTTGATTGAATTGAGGATAGTTTGAATCAGTTGTAGGAATTGATGATAGTTTGAACCGGTTGTAGGAATTAATGATAGTTTGAACCAGTTGTTTGAATTGATGATAGTTTGAACCAGTTGTAGGAATTGTTGATAGTTTGAACCAGTTGTTTGAATTGATGATGGTTTGAACCAGTTGTTGGAATTAATGATAGTTTGAACCACTTGTTTAAATTAATGATAGTTTGAACCAGTTGGATGAATTGATGATAGTTTGAACCAGTTGATTGAATTGAGGATAGTTTGAATCAGTTGTAGGAATTGATGATAGTTTGAACCGGTTGTAGGAATTAATGATAGTTTGAACCAGTTGTTTGAATTGATGATAGTTTGAACCAGTTGTAGGAATTGTTGATAGTTTGAACCAGTTGTTTGAATTGATGATAGTTTGAACCAAATTTTTGAATTGATGATCGTTTGAACCAGTTGTATGAATTGATCATAGTTTGCACCAGTTGTAGGAATTGATGATAGTTTGAACCAGTTGTTTGAATTGATGATAGTTTGAACCAGTTGTTGGAATTGATGATAGTTTGAACCACTTGTTTAAATTAATGATAGTTTGAACCAGTTGTATGAATTGATGATAGATTGAATCAGTTGATTGAATTGATGATAGTTTGAACCAGTTGTTAGAATTGATGATAGTTTGAACCAGTTGTAGGAATTGATGATAGTTTGAACCAGTTGTTTGAATTGATGATAGTTTGAACCAGTTGTTTGAACTGATGATAGTTTGAACCGGTTGTAGGAATTGATGATAGTTTGAACCAGTTGTTTAAATTGATGATAGTTTGAACCAGTTGTAGGAATTGATGATAGTTTGAACCAGTTGTTTAAATTGACGAGAGTTTGAACCAGTTGTAGGAATTGATGATAGTTTGAACCAGTTGTTTGAATTGATGATAGTTTGAACCAGTTGTTTAAATTGATGATAGTTTGAACCAGTTGTAGGAAGTGATGATAGTTTGAACCAGTTGTTTGAATTGATGATAGTTTGAACCAGTTGTATGAATTGATGATAGTTTGAACCAGATGTAGGAATTGATGATAGTTTGAACCAGTTGTAGGAATTAAAGATAGTTTGAACCAGTTGTAGGAAGTGATGATAGTTTGAACCAGTTGTTTGAATTGATGATAGTTTGAACCAGTTTTTTGAATTGATGATAGTTTGAACTAGTTGTATGAATTGATGATAGTTTGCACCAATTGTAGGAATTGATGATAGTTTGAACCAGTTGTTTGAATTGAGGATAGTTTGAACCAGTTGTAGGAATTGATGATAGTGTGAACCGGTTGTAGGAATCAATGATAGTTTGAACCAGTTGTAGGAATTGATGATAGTTTGAACCAGTTGTAGGAAATGATGATAGTTTGAACCAGTTGTAGGAATTGAGGATAGTTTGAACCAGTTGTAAGAATTGTTGATAGTTTGAACCAGTTGTTTGAATTAATGATAGTTTGAACCAGTTTTTCGAATTGATGATAGTTTGAACCAGTTGTATGAATTGATGATAGTTTGCACCAGTTATAGGAATTGATGATAGTTTGAACCAGTTGTTTGAATTGAGGATAGTTTGAACCAGTTGTAGGAATTGATGAGAACCAGTTGTAGAAATTGTTGATAGTTTGACCCAGTTGTTTGAATTGATGATGGTTTGAACCAGCTTTTTGAATTGATGATAGTTTGAACCAGTTGTTTGAATTGAGGATAGTTTGAACCAGTTGTAGGAATTAATGATAGTTTGAACCAGTTGTAGGAATTGATGATAGTTTGAACCAGTTGTAGGAAATGATGATAAGTTGAACCAGTTGTAGGAATTGAGGATAGTTTGAACCAGTTGTTGTTGAAATTAATAATAATTTAAATTGAGTTACCTAAAGTATGGGTTGCTGCTGCCGTGTCAGGTAATTGGCTCCTAGTGATGTTGCTACATAGCAGCGAGGAACGATTGCACACATAGTCTTAATGCGATGTCAGAATCATGTATGGTATAAATGGTTTAATTGGTCTCCGACTCTGTACATTTAACAAGCAGCATTTTTATATGTATGTAATATTTAGTGCATTGTACCTTTTCTGCCTGTTTAATAAGGCCTCTGTGTTTATACAGGATTGAATATAAATGTCTACACAATATTGACGGATTTAATGCAGGCCTATCTTGAGAAAGAGGTGCTGACTTTGAGTGCGTCTGTACCTTGCAAGATGTCACTTAAGACGTTGTTTTAAGACATTGAGCCAGGATGTATCCAAAGATCATGTATATGGTTAAATATCCAGTTCCTTTTTACTTTGATAATAGAAGCATATGATTATGAATCACGTCTTGCACCCACTCGTAGTCTTTTCCAGAAATGAGGTATCATGTACATGCTAGATTAGAGACAAACCCATAATTCCCTTTGATGTGCCAGTACTGGCTCAACTCCAATGCGTTTCCATTATAAATGAATAGGACAAGCTTAGTCATTAGCTGTCAAACTTAAAGCGGAATCCGAAATTATGCCTGTTATTTCCAACTGATGAATAAGTCAAAGCAATGTTTGTTATTGCTAGCTATCATACAGCCATCAGACTAATCCCGATTGTACTTGATCAATCCAGATCGTAATTGTGTAGATGGAGGTTTTCTGCAAAGAATAAGTGGTGATTGATTAAGCCATAATGACGTAATGTATGTAAATGACCACTCAACCTTCACGGCTCAGAACAGTTAGTTGCAATGTCCCAACATAGGCTAAACCCATCTGTGTGTATAAAAGTAGCTAACGCTTACAACCATTAACACTAGGTGTTCCTAAGATCAGTCGTTATTGTAATATAAGCTGTCTTAGTACGAAATTATTATAGCTGTTAGATCGTTGGTATTAATTATAGAAGTTAATTTGTGAATGATCTTATCATCAATTTATCAATTATTTCTTCATGTTACAAAGTAGTTTTACAAGTTTAATAAAAGGATACTCGTTATTTATTACCAGGAGTCGCGTCAGTCTTTGAGTAAGACATTATTAATACGTGTGTAGAGAAAGGAACCCTTTCTCTCGAATCGGCAATCTTCAAACCATCAGGTCCAGTCTTGACCAGTCGATCTCGACGTCTCAAATAAGCAAAAGAAGTATCCTATTTCTTCAATATATTTGTATATCTCACAGTCTAATGGTAGTTGTATGTCAAAATCTGTATTCCTTTAATCAAGGAAACGCGTAGCTGTTATATTTCGCTAGTGTAAGTTAGTCCTTGGTTTAGTAGATGTTTGCTGCAAATCTCTTATCCTTAGTGCCATCTTCAAGAAACTGAAATCACATAAAATATTCACAGACGAGCGACGAGTAATGCAGATCATTGATATAGATTTATGCATCGCATCAAACCTGCCACCCGCTGATCCTAAGTCTCAGAGCAGCGCTTTATTAATTATTTGTCAGCTTTATGAGGGAATTTCTTTGTCAAGCCACTTTGCTCTTTAAGGCACATATGTCTGACGAATAATCACCTCATCACATACACGAATGATTGCGCAAGTTGAGCATAAAACTCGGACTTGTGATTGGCTTAATACACCAGTGATCTAACTCGGTTTACCCTCTGACTTGTCTTGATCGTGTCTTGATCTGATGCGGTGACATTTATGGCATGAATGACCATTGAGATTGCCAACCTATTGGACCGTAATCCTGTAGCGCGTGTTAACGACATACTTGACGGCTTTCGGAATAAAGGATAATGATTTGACCTTTCATTAGAATTATGTAACAATGGATAGTGACGCTAGTATAGCATTATAACCGTATTGCCAGCTTAATGGATGAATCTGATCTGTCGATCATGTATGCAACGGCATGATCAAATAGGCCTACGTCACACACACATAAGAATTTAATATTTTATAAACATTCCGCTGAATATTTTAAAACTAGGTTGACTGGGCGATGTTGCTGTCATAGGATTTAACAGCACCCAGTTAAATTTTGTTTCAAATCCCTCTATTCGTATTAAGCTCATATAATCTCGTCACTTGCCATTACATAGGAATATTGGTTATCAAATCGTCTTACCTTCATTCACACTCATACAATGGCAGAGTGTTATATCTTTCTTTTCCGCGTTCGAGTCGGAATTGAGCGTATCTCATTAAATCAGAAATCGACAGAAACTTACAGAGCACGTTCAGTTAGGCATATATACTTTCTGAGTTATTTCTCCACGTCATACACATGCATGTATTTCACTAACTCTTATCTGTATATCATATATCGATACCGAGTTACGGCTGTTATGAATGTTCAGAACAGCACAGCTCAGAAATAACTTATATGTTTCCAAAGTAAAATAAGAAATACTGTTGAATATTTTGGACGTAATTTTCTTGGATGTCATTGTTGCCAGAGTTCTAAGCAAGTTAAATACAAAATACTCGACAGAACATCCCTTACATAGTGTTCAATCTTGTACTAAGTAACAGGTAAGTCTTTGTTTTGGAAACATGTTAACTTATTTGTGAACTGTACTGCATGTTTAGTTGTCTCCGGCAGTCATGGCAATGTCTGATCGAGTCCATAGATTGATGTTCGGTGTCAGAAAGTTTCCTGTGAAATTTGAGCAAAGCAATATGCATTCAAACTATTTGTTGGAGGAGCGTTGGAATGGGATGTCTCCACTGATGTATTACTGTATCTTTGATAGCTATGGACTAAGACATTCCACAGCTTAGATAGTACATCACGGGCTCGAGGCTTACAACTTACGGCCTACCTATTTAAATGCATGCATGTTTGATTAATCCTGACTGGTTAACAATCTTTCGACTACAAAGTGACTAGTAATCATTTTACTACAAAATATCCCATTGACAGGTCCATAATTTGTCAATGAGAGATGGCGATAGATGCACAAAGCATGTGTGTTAGAACATATATTTTGTGTGATATCAGTATGACAAAATTTAAATTAAGAACTTGTACTACAATGGGTTCAAAATATTCTCCATTCAAAATCGATCCGCTAGATTAGCAAACTAACGTAGTAATACATTGCTTCATGTGACAGAATTTTCTATTGGCACTAACTGTAATGACATAATTATATTTCAGTAATACATATTATCTTGCTATCGACCTTCCCTAAAAGTGACATCTAGCTAAGCCATATTGAAAAGAAATTGAAAGCGAAAGTGGCCTCGTTAAGCTAACGACTGGAGGTCACAGATCTTTGCTAACTATCTTCGACTCAGGGATTTTAACATGCAATTTATAATGCATTAATGAATACAATGGGGAATATGAACTATCACTCAAGTATTTGACGTCACAACCAAGATACGTCACAATCAAATGATGTAGGTCCGTCATGAAAGTGACAGTGGTATGATAGTAAACATCTAAATTGTATGTCTCTGGTGAAGGTACAAATAATTTCAAAATATACATAAGTATAGTTACCTTGAAATTGAGATTCTATGAATCAATGCTCAAAGTGTTAAGAACAAATTCAGACATACGTACAACTCTGGGCGGAGGTTAGCTAGAAATGGGCCGGTCCTAGTCAGAAATCGATTCCTATGTTCTTATTAAGCTCAGATAATGCTGCCTCTTGTCATTGTTTTAGGATTATTGCTACAACTTTATAACACTCAATAATACTCTTATAATCACAGACAAACCGACAGACAGAGGAAGACAGACAGACAGACAGACAGACAAGCAGACAGACAGACAGACAGGCATACAGACAGACAGACAGACAGACAGTCAGAGAGACAGACATGAAGGCAGGCAGATAGACAGTCAGACAGACAGGCCGGGCCGACCGGCAGGCAGGAAGGCAGGCAGACAGGCAGACTGTGTGTATAATCCTATATTGATATGTCAAATTTATGATTCTGAAACCATGCCACTTCTTATTCCGAGATTGTGATCCGATAAATCTGACTGCCATAAAGGCTAGGAAATGATACGCGACTATCGTAAAGGTTTGGAAATGATAAACAGACGTAATGTGAACTGATTCTATAGTGGGATTGTATTAAGTGATATCATCCAATGTCTATTCTATCAGACCATAAATCAGCGCAACGTCGTTATATAATCGACGTCGGCCATTCTACCAGCACGTAAATCCCTCCAACATGCCCATTGAATATATAATTCTGTTACCCGGTAACTCTCCATGATATTGGAATTGTGAGAGAAGACGTCCACATATTGCTTTCTAGGTTGACGCCAGCTCAGAAGCATATATGCGTGATCATCTTTATATTGTAACACATCGATAGTTCACATGCGTCCCCTTAATCTATCCCAAATTTCATATTCCCAGAAACACATTAGATGATAAAAATCCCGCTAATCACTGACTGGTCACGAGTGGAATATTTATGTAATTCCTACAATAAACGCTACCGCGCCTGGTAGACGTGCAAAACAACACACAGCACCTGGCTTCTATTATAGAGGTACGAATTTCTATAATAAACGCCATCGCGCCTGGTAGACGTGCAGAACAACACTCCGCACCAGGCTTCTATTATAGAGGTACGATCTGTCACTCGAGTAGGTGACGTCATTATCAGATACATGGCATATTAGCTGACGCCATAACCAAATGACATAGATTATACATGGAAGAGGCACTGCCATTCAAAAATCCCATGTTACAATCAAATAAAGTCACTTGTTAACTGAAGGCACGGTTAAATGAAATTTAATCCCCATCTGGATGGGCTTTATGAAATTAATTTGACGGTAGCAAAATTACTTGTATGATTTTCTTGAAATTGAAATGGTTAAGAATGGACCTTTCCAGTTCATCCATCCATCATATGACGTGCCCCGTTGGATAACTTCATAATCAATTACAGCATGAATGACTCGATTTAGTCCGCCTTAAACGCTTAATAGACCGACACGTTGTACACATTGTATGTCTTTGCTATTTAATAAACTTGTAGTTGAATATTTTGAAACTAATTTAACTTGGCGCTGTTGCTTAGTTTCAATAGCTTAGTTTTCATAGTTTTCTGGAAATTGAGATTCGGAGAGTGTACGGATCGGTTGATCCCAATAGCCTACCGGCAGAGTGTGGTTGGAACGTAGCTAGAGATGGGTGGGGCATAGTTAAAACGGGAACGGTCCATTGGTCTAATGTATAAGTGAATATCAGAATGGTAAAGCACACCCGCAAACGTGACTAATTTGTAACGAATTCTTTCCTAGCAATGGCAGCTAAAACTGCATATTGGGTTATAGTGCTCGAACCTTAAATGACATTTAGCCAGACTTAACACTGGCAAGTAGATGTGCACTAGAAAACAATGATTTGTATATTATGGCGTACTGCGTTAACTATGCACTTTATGCTTGTTAATTACACAATTTATGTTTGTTAACTATACAATTTATGCTTGTTAATTATACAATTTATGCTTGTTAACTATACAAGTTATGCTTGTTAACTATTCAATTTATACTTGTTAACTATTCAATTTATGCTTGTTAACTATTCAGTTTATGCTTGTTAACTATTCAATGTATGCTTGTTAACTACAATTTATGCTTGTTAACTATTCAATTTATGCTTGTAAGCTATACTCCATACAACAATAATAGGCCTTTCCATACTTATGCCAAGCCTCTCCCACCTCTAGCTAAGCTCCCTCCACAACTCGCTCGTGTTGGGATCGAAAGATCCCTGAACTCCCTGACTATCAATTTCCAGAAAACTATACAGATAAGCTGTTAAATATTTTGAAACTAATTTGACTGGATGCTGTTGCTGCCTATGACAGCAACAACGCCCAGTCCAATTAGCTTCAAAATATTCAACATAATATTTATTAAATAGCAAAGACATATAATTCGTACAGCAACGCATAGTCCGTCTTCAATTACGCGTTCGTCACGTACTTTTTACTTTAGACGTATTTTATTGTATATAATGCGGTGGGATTGAGGTGAAAGTTCTGACAACTTACTTACCCCTCTCCCTAACTATGCCCGGCCATTTCTAGCTATGCTCACCCATTTCTGAATTATGTCCATAATGCCATAATGGCGTCATTGATTATGATGTCATTCTTGACGTCACACAGTTAATTATGACGTCATTCTGATGGATGGATAAAGTTGAAAGGTCTATTATTATGCCCTTCCCAAGAAAAATTAATTTCTAACTCTCTGGATCTTCAAATGTGCCACAGAGTGATTCTGATGTAATTTATGTATCCGGTCTGTCACTCCAGTATATGACGTCATAATCCATATGCTGTATCTATCCGTTACGATAATCGAAAAGTCTGCCACAAAGTGTACGAATTGTAAGTCTTTGATAAATTAAAATTTTAATAAACATTATGTTGAATAGTTTGAAACTAACCTTGATAGCGCACGTTACTGGGCCGGTACCGGGCCAATACAGGCTTGTGTTGGGCAAGTAATGTTCTAGTACCGAGACAATGACCTTCGTTATCAACGAATGTCACTGGAAGATGTGGGTTCTATAGGCAGCAACACCCATAGGGTAAATTATTTTCAAAATATGCAGCAGCTTACCTTTATCGTTACCTTGAAATTCTATGTTTCAAATTGATTCCAACACGCGTAGAAAGTGGGCGTGCATCTAGAAATGGGCGGGCATAATTAGAAATTGGCGGACGCAGTTAGTAATGGGCTGGTATTGTTAGAAATGGGAGAAGCATAGTTAGAAATGGGCGGGCATAGTTAGAAATGGACGGAGCATAGCTATAAATGGGAGAAGCATAGTTAGAAATTGGCGGGCATTGTTAGAAATGGACGGAGCATAGCTAAAAATGGGAGAAGCATAGTTAGAAATGTGCGAGCATGGCTAGAAATGGGTGAGCATAGCTAGAAATCGCCGGGCACTGTTAGAAATGCGCGGCCATAGTTAGAAATGCGCGGCCATAGTTAGAAATGCGCGGCCATAGTTAGAAATGGGCGGACAAAATGAAAAATGGGTGGACATAGTTAGAAATGACCTGGCATAGCTAAAAATAGGTGGGCATAGTTAGAAATGGCCGGGCATAGTTAAAAATGGCCGGCTTAGTTAGAAATGGGTCTTTCCATTAGTCTCTTACGAGTAACAATATATTGTACATCAAACCAAACACCATATCATCTACTGCCTACATTGTAGCTCATTATTTTATTGCCATAAAGTTGACATGAAGTTGGCATGTCTTATGATGCATTTTAGCCTAGTGCTGTATCACAGGCAGTTATAATTACATCAAAGGACATGGTATCCATTCAATGATATGACGTGGAATAAATAATTTATGTAATACAATGTCATAATAAATTCTAATGTGTCTAATATGTTCCAATCATTCTCGCTCATGGCATGCAATATTTATACTCCTAGACGCTGCGGTTTTGGGAATTATAACTTTTGTATATGGTAAACGATATTGTGTGCTGCATGGACGAATTAGGAAACATTACTTTTCATATAAATAATTTCCTTCGTGTGCCAGATTCCTGTCATCATAAAGTCTCTCCCTTTGAAGAACTACAATCGCATTAACTCTTCTGATATCGCCACAATACCATTGCTATCTAAGGTGGTGTTCGCACTAGAGGTCCACTCCGAAGTAAGTCCGATCGATCGCACATATTGGTCTATGAGAGATCGAGAGCATGCATACGTACATACGTGTAAATGCATGTATGCTGAGGTGCATGCATTCCTGTGTGTGTATGTCAGTACATATGCACAGTTACTCAGAGTTATACACACACTGTGAATCTAACCCCTTAACCCATGAAATGCTAGTGTCTCTGCCTCACATTACCAATACAGGAATACGGTTGAATAATTCGAAACTAATTTGACTGGAACAGCCGCGTTTCTTGCTGCCATAGGCACCAACAATTCCCAGGCGAATTGATCTAAAAAAGTCAATAGACTATTCCTTATATAATAAAGAATCTATCATTTCTGGTATGTATGGAATAAATGGTCGATATTTGTATAGATTATACTCATTATCTAAGCAGAAACATCAGATCAAATCCTTACTAATGGACAAATATTATTAAAAATAATTTCATGGCGAAGCCAGCCAAAACATGTCCACACATATGGCTTGTCCATTTGCAGGACAATAGTCTACTACTTTTGGAGATTTGCTACTGGAATGCCATTGTAGTGGTACATTTTCAAAACTAGTATTCAAAAGCAAATGTTTTAATTTTCTTGACAATATTTAGCCATGAAAGGGCTAAACGAATGTATGTTTCCTCTTTATGTCTTCGTCGGTAATGATAACACCATATTCTCTTCAACTTTCATCGTCTTCCTGTTCCTCTTATTCACTCTCATAGTTCCTTCCTCACATTCATGTTTCATTCTTACCCACCACTACTCCCCAGCCTGACACGCTACATATTCTTTGCACTAGACGATCGCGGTTCATTTTCATCTAATTGTTAATATATATTCAGTATAAATAGCACACGGATACGCATCAAACGCGGGTATCTTTCCTGACAATGAATGATGGCTATGCTATATAATTCCACCTTCCTAGTGAAAACAGCTACATTACTAAATATAAACCACTTACTGGTATGGTTTTAATCAAATTCCCATCAATTATCTTTGCCGGAAACATAAATAATTATCGTTTCTACTTTCATCAGTTGATAGATGGATCTATATGTGTGAACAGTTCTTCTGAGTATGATACATTCACATCCATGATTTATATACGTGATTTGTCGTAACTCGTAATAATGGTGATAAAGGTAGGTGACAAAGCAATACAGAATAAAAAACATTGGTACTAGTCACTAGGGCTTATTACACATTCTAGATGCAATAAGGGAAAGAGACGGACATAGGTCTATTATTATAGTTTGGCGACCATGGGATGTAGCCCAAAATTCCCGGATAAAGTTTTTCTTTGCTGATTTTTTATGTTTGGAATTTATTTGTAATGGTATCCATGTGTGCGGGTGCGGGTGCGTGCGCGCGTGCGTGCGCGCGTATGTGCGTGCGTGCGTGCGTGCGTGCGTGCGTGCGTGTGTGTGTGTGTGATTGTCACACAAGCGCAATTCGAGAAATCCAGGATGGCCGCCGTGACACTAGAAAATCAGTGTAAATTTAGAAATGTTCGTATATAAAAATGCAGAGACTCTAGAAATATGACTAAAATGATTTTTTTGATGTTCTAAGATACGCAGAATTTACTGGAACCGCTATTTAATTGCTAATATCTGCGGAAATAAAGATGTCGCCATGTTCATACCATAAATGGCTGTCCCAGACACCTGTAGAAGTAATGGGTGTTTCTGTTCGCTACTGTTCTTTTTCTCGAGAACAATGGCGAACAGCCGCCTAGAGTGTAGAACAATGGCGAACAGCCGCCCAGTGAAAAGAACAATGGCGAACAGCGGCACACGTTTGAGAGTTTATTGAACAATGGCGAACAGCCGCACACGTATTTGAGATCTGCATCACTGTGGAATGTTCTATTATTTTGAATATGTTAACCCTTAAAAGTTTAAAAGTTGTGTATTTTACGTTTAAATGTAGTGGCGGTGCGCCCCCCTCCGTGGTTATCTACCGTGGTAGATAATGTAAAAATGATAAGAGAGTAATCTAAAAGAATAGAGTTTAAGAGGTGGTCTGATAATGGAGGTCGTAGGAGTATGAGGTTGAGGATGTATGAGGAATTACGGTATTGATGTTTGAAAATAATTTGACTGTTTCGTCGCTAACGTCATTAGTAAACTGTAGAATATTTAGAGACTGCCTGTAAGCTGTTACTGTCTTAGCAACAGCTACCAGACAGAATAGTAACAAAATAGATTTTAAGAGGTGGTCTGATAGTAAACTGTAGAATATTTAGAGACTGCCTGTAAGCTGTTACTGTCTTAGCAACAGCTACCAGATAGATTAGTAACAAAATAGATTTTAAGAGGTGGTCTGATAACGGAGGTCGCAGGAGGAGGAGGTTGAGGATGTATGAGGAATTACGGTATTGCTGTATATTTTGAAAATAATTTGACTGTTTCGTCGCTAACGTTATTAGTAAACTGTAGAATATTTAGAGACTGTCTGTAAGCTGTTACTGTCTTAGCAACAGGTACCAGACAGATTAGCAACAAAATATTAAAAATAATCTTGTATTAATGGTATGTTCGGTTAGAATGGTAACAAAGACTTGGTCGTGATGGATTGGATCCTGGGTTAAAAAGAAGTTAACCCTAATACCGATGAATATATAGCTCATTTTCATCGATACCATACAGGTAAACTGTTGAATATTTTGAAATTAATTTGACGTCGCTAACATTATTAGTAAAACTATTTTTTTGTTGAATATTTTGATTGACTTTTAACCGTCATTACGTACAAATTGTTTTTTAAATACTTTGCAATAACGTCAATCGTTTTAGATACGATGGCTAAAATGTGGTCATTATATCTCTGAGGGTTCCGTTTATAGAATTGTATGTAGAGCGTACTTATGCTAAAAAGATTATTTGTTGCGTATGATTTAACCATACATCTTGAATAGCCGTGAGATCGGTCCATTTTCTTCATATTCATACTTGTATCCTTAGAGAAGGCTATTTTTGAAAATTAATCATCGGAATGACTGGCACTGCAGGCTATCCATTTGTCTAGTCATTGCGCCGGTGAACACTCCCCCCCCCCCTACCAACCACCATCATCATCACCAACACCCACCACCAGCAACACCACCACCTCCACCACTACGACCTACACCCAACACCATGCATTAACCCCACCACCCCACCACCCACGCACCCGCCAACCCATAGCAAATTTCTTCATATTCATACTTGCATTCTTAGAGAAGGCTATTTTTGAAAATTTATCATCGGAATGACTGACTCTGACAGCTATCCATTTGTCTAGACATTGTGGTCGCAATGTGTGAGAGCTCTGTGTTTGAAAAAATGGCATATAGGTTGGAGAGGGTATGTCAATGAGGATTTAATAAAGGACTCGCTCGTATGCACATGTGCTAATACGCGATACTGCTAGTTATACATTGTACCCTTGTGCGTGTGTGTATGCCCTGGTGTGCGCATGCGTGCGGCAGAAGACAATTTTTGAAAATTCTTCATCGGAATGACTGGCTCTGCTGGCTATCCATTTGTTTAGACATTGCAACAGCAAACACCACCCACCACCCAGCTATATACTCCACCCCCATCATCATCACCAACACCCACCACCATCACGACGAGCATCAACACCAACACCTTCAACACCACTGCCACTAGCACCACCAACGCCAGTACCGACATCCACCACCAACCACTAGGCACCACCACCACCACCGCATGCTGTGGATTGCGACCTCTTATTGTGGATTGCGGCTGCATGTTGAGGATTTGCGGGCATATGTTGTGGATTGCGGGTGCATGATGCGGATTTGCGGGCATATGTTGCAGATTGCGGGCGCATGAATGCGGATTTGCAGGCGTATGTTGCGGATTGCGGGCACATGATGCGGATTTGCGGGCGTATGTTGCGGATTTGCGGGTGCATGATGCGGCTTTGCGGGTGCGTGTTGTGGATGGCACCAAGTGTATGTACATGCCTGAACACGCATACACGCCAAAATGCATGCATACATGTGCGGCCGCATGCGGGCCGCATTTGCGGATTGCGGGCGTATGTTGCGGATTGCGGGCGCATGATGCGGATTGCGGGCGCATGTTGTGGATTTGCGGGTGTATGTTGCGGATTGCGGGTGCATGATGCGGATTGCGGGCGCATGTTGCAGATTTGCGGGCGCATATTGCGGATTTGCGGCCACAGTACATATAATCCTATAAACGGTACAAATTCAATCCCTTTTCTCATTCCAGTTTAAACATCGCAAAGTGGTTGGACGTGTAACTGCAGAGTAGTTAGGCAGTCAGATTTCTTTGAAGAACCTTGTAACTTGAATACTTGCTAGATTTATCCTATAATCAATATGCCGAGACATAAATGTTTTGAATGTGCTTCAACTTTTAATAGGTCAAATGACCTGAAGCGGCATAAGATCCGATTCCATAACGATGAAGATAGCAAAAATCTAGACAGTGAAGATGAGGAAATGACTGAGATGAATAGTAACGATGATGAGCCAGCGGAGTCGGAGAGTGAAGCCAGTAATGACTCAGCCAAGACTGAAAGTGAAGATGAAGGTGAAGATGAAAAAGAAGCCATAGGCAATGAGGAACTATTTACCATATTCCAAAATATTAAGCAGGTCTTAGACGCTGAACAATCAGGCTTAGAAGATGAGGATGGTGAAGTGGACACAGACCCAAATGATGTAGGCAATGTGCCTATTTCCGTATATGCTGATGCTTTAGTTACAAAGTGTATAGACATAATGCTCCAGTCGAGCAGATTACATAACTCTACGCTCATTAAAATAATTCGTCAGGAAATTAAAGATTTTATCGACGAGGGGTACGCATACGATGAAGCAGTCTTCTCAGCTTTTCCAAAAAGAGAGTTTCTGATCAAGAAGTACATAAGGAACCATCTAGATGCTGAGGATAATGATGATGATTCTGACGGTGATGGATCTGATCCATAAGGAATCAGTCATCGATAAAATGGATCTCCAGAACATTGACTATTTGTTTATGCTACAGCAACTATACGTTTTATCATATGTAATATTTACTTCAATGTAAAAATATGGATACAAATAAAACATTGGTTCTTTATGCGCATGTTGATTTGATGATTGTAGCTACCCAGCCAGGTCCCCCCACATCCCTCAATATACAAATCGGAGTGCTGTTGTACTTAGTGGTGGTGGCGGTGGGGTTGGCGGTTGATGAAAATAGGTGTTGTGGTGGATGATGGGGTGGGGTTAATGCTTGGTGGTGGGTGTTGGTGCTTAGTGGGTGGTGGTGCTGTTGGTGATAGAGGCATGGTGATGATGGTGATGGTGATGGTGATGGTGATGGTGATGATGGTCGGTATTGGTAATAGGTGGTTGCGGCCGCAATGTCCAGACAATGGTTAGCCAACTATATTATTTTTGTTGTCGGGTCTCATTGACTAGGTACTCATAATGCATTCATACTGTGTGTACCCGGACATGGTAATTTTTCCTAGTTTTATTACCTTTAACTGACTGACTGGCGAGGTGTTTCAGACATTCCAGGGATCTACTTCCTAGCAGAATATTTTGGAAACGATTTGAGCAAAAGTTGATGCAGACAGTCAAATTATTTTCTAAATATTCACTAAATATCATGGAAATTATTTGATAGAAAGTTGTCGCTAACATCGCAGTCAAATTACTTTCAAAATATTCGTACAACACACATTGTAAACAAGTATGCTAGTATACCTCATCCCTCGTGCCAGGCAGCACCGTGCTAGCGTACCTCATCCCTCCTCCTCCTCACTCGTTCGACCTCAGTTATGCGACCACCCCTACACTCATTCCAGTGATGTTATTTTCCGATTTTTCAAACCTAAATCATGGCGCATTGGTAGTTTAAGCGAATAGTTTTGATACTAATTTGACATAGGAAGCTACAATTCGCACTAGCGCCTTCGTGCGCACAAACTCTTAAAAAAGTGCTGTTCAATGCGACAATTTGACATAGGAAACCACGATTCCGCTTAGTTTCAAAATACTTTTTACTACAACCATGAGGGACCGCATCGACCACCTAATACGTTAAACGATACAAGCGTGATCGTCATTATTCGTCAACGATGACGACGGTGGGCATTGTTACCACCAGTTTTATAATAATTTTTAAAATTAAATGACTGGGAGTCTGTTCATATTTAAAAAAAATGTAATAATTAAATGATTGACGCTTTAAAGACATAAATATGGTAGATAAAACTATCTATATAATATTATACAACATCGATCGTCAACGATGACCATTTCCATAACAATTTCGAAAATTTAATAATTAAATGACTGCCATTTTATTAATGACTTAAACCAAGGAGGGGGTTAATGGTGACTAAACCGCCAGCGGCTTACAATCAATTATTTTCAAAATATTCGTACAGAGATATCGCGCAAGACGTTGCCTCGGCGAATACGCTAGCATATACATCAGCCATCCTCCTCATCTCTCGCGACACATCTACGAGCGACCACCAGCATTTTCTTAAAGGACCACCAGCCGAACAAAGGCACGCTCATGCGCGGAGAACAATGCCGAGCAGAGGGTGGCCGAGATAGCATTCCTCCCTCCTCATTCGACCTTCGTTATCAGACCACCTCTCTCTTGCCTAACATCGTCTATTAAGAAATTAAAATGTACACAGTCAAATCGTTTTCAAAATATTCAGCAACCAATCAATTTATTCAGCAACCAATCACAATATTCAGCAACCGATTATCATAATATTCAGCAACCAATTATCAAAATATTCAGCTACCGCTCAAATTATCAAAATATTCAGCAACAAATTATCAAAATATTCGTACATCGTGCATACCTTGTAAACAAGTACGCTAGCGTCGCCCTCATAATCACCCAGCAATATCAACTGAGGAGGAATGCTATATCATTCTGCCTCAACTGACACAGACAGTCAAATTATTTACAAAATATTCAACAGTTTTCCTGTATGGTATCGATGAAAATGAGATATGGGGAATTCATCGGTGAAAGGGTTAACTTCTTTTTAACCCATGATAGAATCCAATCCATCACCACCAAGTCTTGGTTACCATTCCAATCGAACATACCATTAATACAAGATTATTTTTAATATTTTGTTGCTAATCTGTCTGGTAGCTGTTGCTAAGACAGTAACAGCTTACAGGCAGTCTCTAAATATTCTACAGTTTACTAATAACGTTAGCGACGAAACAGTCAAATTATTTTCAAAATACTCAACAGTTTTCCTGTATGGTATCGATGAAAATGAGATATGGGGAATTCATCGGTGAAAGGGTTAACTTCTTTTTAACCCATGATAGAATCCAATCCATCACCACCAAGTCTTGGTTACCATTCCAATCGAACATACCATTAATACAAGATTATTTTTAATATTTTGTTGCTAATCTGTCTGGTAGCTGTTGCTAAGACAGTAACAGCTTACAGGCAGTCTCTAAATATTCTACAGTTTACTAATAACGTTAGCGACGAAACAGTCAAATTATTTTCAAAATACTCAACAGTTTTCCGGTATGGTATCGATGAAAATGAGATATATGGAATTCATCGATGAAAGGGTTAACTTTTTTAACCCATGATACAATCCAATGAATACATCACCACCAAGTCTTGGTTACCATTCCAACCGAACATACCATTAATACAAGATTTAAAAAATATTTTGTTGCTAATCTGTCTGGTAGCTGTTGCTTACTAAGACAGTAACAGCTTACAGACAGTCTCTAAATATTCTACAGTTTACTAATAACGTTAGCGACGAAACAGTCAAATTATTTTCAAACATCAATACCGTAATTCCTCATACATTCTCAACCTCCTCCTCCTACGACCTCCATTATCAGACCACCTCTTAAACTCTATTATTTTACTATTACTACTCTCTACTATTATCACTCATCAAACTCTATTATTTTTACTACGGTTGATAACCACGGAGGGGGGGGGGGCGCACCGCCACTACATTTAAACGTAAAATACACAACTTTTAAACTGTTAAGGGTTAACATATTCAAAATAATAGAACATTCCACAGTGATGCAGATCTCAAATACGTGTGCGGATGTTCGCCATTGTTCAATAAACTCTCAAACGTGTGCTGCTGTTCGCCATTGTTCTTTTCCCCTGGGCGGCTGTTCACCATTGTTCTTTTCGCTGGGCGGCTGTTCGCCATTGTTCTACACTCTAGGCGGCTGCTCGCCATTGTTCTCGAGAAAAAGAACAATAGCGAACAGAACCACCCATTACTACTACCTGTTTGGGGTATAAACATGACTGCCGTCTTAATTTCATTGCCATTTCGCGCTTTGAAACTGCATTTTAACTATGCTAAACATAAGCTTTTATGTATTTTGCACGATGCACTTTTATTAATTAACCAACCTATTATTGCATCTCCACTGTGTTATTCTAGAACTAGTTAGTCCGATGCCGTTAGTCATCATCATCATCATCTACCGGAGCGGGTGGACCTGCTTCACCTGCCCATAAAACATTCTAACCCTGCCTGGCACGAGCAGAAGACAATGCACAATGCTTGGAATGTTGCAACCATACCTTTGTGAATTACCAGATAGGTTACTGTGACAGTAACATCTTATTAATTTGAGCAAATCCATTGGAGCAATATGTTATATTGTGGAATGGTAGTTGGGTTAAATGGTGTAGACCCTTCTTGTCATGACCATCCCTGTGTAGTTGATCCAGTTTCGGAGGGTGTTGTTCAAATGTATGCTTCCATACAGCAATTTGAAAATGAGCACGGGACATTTTCCATGAATGCTTCATTAGTGTGAGGCAGAGAACTAAGTTTTGAAGCTTTGATGACGATATCTTCTAGCTTGTCAAGGAATAATACCGACACTGCCCATGGCGTGTTAATAAAAATAATGCGGCTTGGAGTATGACGTCGGATACATGTGTGGTATCATTACCTAACCAGCCGAGAGAATGCTGGCTACATTTCAGCACATTAAGTGCTATGCGATTGACAGTTTCAAAGCATAATTCCACAGCATCGCACCAAGTGAGGTTATGAGTAAGTAATACGTCTGGAATAATAGCACCGTGTTTTCTACAGTTAAGTTAATATCAATAGGCACACGAGCCTGAGCTGGGGAAACCATCATGACATATCCATAATTATCACCGTGATAACAAGAATATCACAAAAGGACAACTATGGCTGTGTCATCTGCCACTGTAAGTGAAGTGCGAGATCTTACACTTTCAACTTGCTGCACAATAAGAGTATCTCCTTTCTTGTGAGTTGACGACATATCCTGTCACGTGATGAATACGCCGCAGTTTATCTCGGCTAGAACAGGGTCCATTCCAGTGACAATAAGCCTATGATTCAGGAAGTAATCATTATGTAATGAAATATCTTCGCGTATGAGGTCGATCAGTTGTGCTTTGTTGGTGGTCACTGTCAGTGTTATCTTCTATGAAAGCAAGGAAGTAGTATTGCGGAATATGCAGAGTCTGATGACTGCCTTCTCTCAGCCATGTCGAGTGGATTCCTTAGTACTTCCCTCAATGCAATGTTAAAACACAAGGTAGACATTACTTGTCTTCAAATTATGGCAAATGTAGACACGGAACCTGCCTACAGTTGGTGGCCATGGCACAACCCTGATGACCCTACACACATCTAGAAATGTTTCCTCTATATCATTGTCCACAAGCGGCTTGATGATTCGACTTTGAGTGCAATGACACTGTTTTGGTTTAATGCATATGCCAATTTGATTCGAGCACAGATGCGCGGTAAGGTGGTCCAACAGTTCCTCTGTCTCAAGTTAACGCGAACTCGGCCACAATGACATGCTTACATGATCATGTCATGGTTTTGTCATAACATCCATCAGGCCAGCTTTTCTCAAATGACTCCATTTTAATGAATGAATTGTCAACATTTATTTTTATAGCCGTGTGAGTGACAATTTCACCAGAATCAATATTGACTAGACCAACTTGGTGTTGAGTTGGGTCAAGTGGATCTATGCAAAACGGCAAATTTTCTGGCAATTGTTTCCTGTACTGTGAATTAGGCTTGATTCAGGCCTCTGTTTCCTCTTCGTAAATTGTTTGAGCATGAAGTGACTCCTTTTGCCTCATCTGATTTAAGTCATGCACAATGCTGCAGGTATATAAGCTGGAGATCCATTGCGTAATGGTGCTTGACCTGAGTGTGGCGGATTATCCCGGAACAACGATGCCCATGTCCTATGAAGGTTTAAAATGCCATGTTCTTTCTGTATGCCTTAAACAAGCCAGAATGATGGTACATTTCAAACTCTCCTTGCATAATAGGTCTACGAACTTATTCAGGAAGACGTTCCATTGAGCTTACGTAGCGTGTATAGTGGGTATGCCATGAAACCAAGAAGCTTGTATGCTTTGCTTGCGTTCATGATGGTGTATATTCGTGCTACTCCACTGTGAGAGCATGGTTTCATCAAATTGCATTAAACTCCGCTCTTCATTATTCATCTGCAAAAAACCCCATTGACATTACTGAGTAATAACCTGACAATGACATCCATTTTGTCGTATAAACGCAGTCATATCTTGCTTTCTCTAGATGTTTGCAATTAAATAGTGTTTCCACTCAATTTTGGAGCTCTATAGACATGGAAAACAATACTGCAGCTATGTTTCTAAGTTATTTGATTTCTTAGATATGACAATTTCTAAATTTTCGATGATTTCCTAGTGTCGCGGCGGTTATCTTGGACTTTTCGCCACCTGGATATCATTATATACATTCAAAAGATAAATAATCCCCAAAGAAAAAACCCATAAACTTTATACTGAAATTTTGGCTTAGGCCAAACTTTGACACTCTGCTATCAGACCATTAATTAATTAAACAGGTTATAACAGAAAGGTATAAGGAAGTAGATTGCCAGTAGACTGTGTGTGTGGGATAGAGTAAGATAGGTCTGACACGACGTGATACTGACATCGTACTAACATGTTGTACTAAACCACACACCAAATGTTGTAGGGAACATATGAAAACAGTTACACAATTAGTTCTGAGATATTATTATTTAAGAAACAGACGATAACCGATGATCAATGAGGTTGATTTCTTTTGTATTATATTGGATTTCTAGCGAACAATTCAGTGTTGTAAGCAACATATGAAAACAGTTACACAATTAGTTTTGAGATATTATTATTTAAGAAACAGACGATAACCGATGATCAATGAGGCTGATTTCTTTTGTATTATATTGGATTTCTAGCGAACTATTCAGTGCTTTATTTTCTACATGAACAATGTAATGTTGGAAAGCTTCGCGCCTCTTGGCACTGTGTTGCATTGCCAATGAAACGAAACTCATTTCCATTGCCGTCTACACGGACCATAAACGTGTCCGGATACCAGGAGTTAAGACGACGCACTGAAATCCCAGATTCCAATTTCCCGATATTAAGAGTCCATTACACGCATTAAACAAAACTGCATGGCACTACTACTACTACTGCTGCTATTGCTACTGCTACTACTACTGCTACTACTACTACTACTACTACTACTACTACTACTACTACTACTGCTGCTGCTGCTGCTGCTGCTGCTGCTGCTGCTGCTGCTGCTACTACTACTACTACTACGATCATTTGTACTTGAAAATACAAATAGAAACATTAAATTGCTAAAGGTAGCTAAATTATGTTTAGAGTTTCAAGTGTCTTTACAGAATTGTGGTTAATAGAATTCACGAAACATACATCAGTACCATCTACGTATTTAAATAGATTATCAACAAACTAGAAAAATAAATCGATGTTGTAGATCTTCATTATTTTCAGTTGAAAGAACATATTGGCACACACACTCTGACAGTTGCCATTATTGTGACTTAATATCAATGATTAGTGTAGCCTGTATAGCGACGCAAAGAACTATGTGTATGTATTATTGATGTTTATTACTGTTTTAGTTGGCAAAAGAAATAAAAAATACGCATCAACATTAATCTTTGGTAGAGTCATCGGCATTTATTCAGGCATTGATCAGATTACAAGTGACAATTATTAACTGATGGATTGCATATAGCATATTGATAACATATTGGATTGCATTTCGCAAATATACATTTCTTTCATTGTCCTGAATCGCATAAGGTTACCGTGTAAATTCGATTTTAGAATTTCATAAACTTACATTCAAATTTAAACAGTAACAATGATGGTATAGTTAACATAATGAAATTTTAATGTAAAAAAGAATTATGTATATTTTTTTAGACACGTCCATCGAATATTGTCACATGATTGTCATATGTTGCTTCAATCAAAACACGAGTAGGCCTCTCATCGTCAGGCGGTGTGTTCACACAACACAACTAGATCGTTGATACGAAACCAGAGATGCGAATATTGCAGAGCCTATCTTATCTTTCACGGTCTAGTGTTTGTACTGAAGTTACGTATGTCCTCAGACAGAATCAAGTTGCTTGTCTCCTCAGACAGAATCAAGTTGCCAATCTCATCTGACAGAATCAAGTTGCCCATCTCCTCAAACAGAATCAAGTGGCAGAAACCATAAAAATGTAATTGATTGATCGCGATGGTCTTATGATGAGTAGAATGTGACTTGCTGAATTCCAAGATTTGACAGTCACCATGGATTGTTTCTATCAATCTGAGATTTACACTTTTACATGCTTAAATGTTAATCCTGTTGATCTGAAATGTCAAATACGATAAACAACCTACAATGCAAGATTTATTCTGTTAAATATGTTGATGATAATTTGAGTGGGACCGGGATGCAGTCAAATTAGCTTCAAAATACTCAACAGGTCACGTGCATATTTACTCTAAAATTGAGATTATGTAAATTCACTGTTCAAATGTCTATCCGAACCCTTTTCCCAAACAACATGGATCTAAATATTCATATAAGCTTAGTCATCCTACATGGATAATTAACAAATATTTTACTAAAAAATTATTATTTTAATCAGTGTAATATTGGCGTAAGATCCTATAAAAGTGTTTTGTTCCTAAACACTAAACAGAGAGGCCATTTCTAGCCAAGCTCCGCCTACAATGCACATATGTGTTTTAATCGTTTTTAGCATTTTTTTGCTAAATTGTAAATTCACACTTAATGCTCGACCTTTTTATCTTTCGTAAATGACGTACATCATCTGCTTGTGACATCAGCTAACAAGTAGCGTATTTTGATTATGATAAGTATGCTAATTGAGCGACAGATCGGACCCCTCCATTATCACTGTTAGCAACCATTTCTAACTCATAGAAACGCTATCTAATGGGTGGGCCATAGGCTACAAAAGTGAATCCTTGGGTCATGGTGACATTTTATACCATAGATGAATGAATTATAACAGGTTTGCAGTCTGAAAATGTTACTGTCGTTAGACGGCACCGGAAACATTATACAGAAACAGCTTACAACAACATTGCATCTTAAGGGAATACCGTCTATCTTATATATAGGTTCATATATTCTGAATGGATAGATCTAAGCTGTCATTCAAATATATGACGTCATAATCGTTTACGTCACATGTAGTCTGACGTCACAATCAGGATACGTAAAGAATGGTGTACCAAGCGGCATCGTGAGAATTGAATATTCAATCAAGTGTATGAATTGTAGTTCTTCTATTATTCAATAAACAGTATGTTGACTATTTTGAAACTAATTTCACTGGACGGTGTTGCTGTCACGGGGTCATGGTGAGCATATGATCGATCTCTCATGAAGTAAGTATTCTTCAAACAGTTCAACTTACTTGAATTTCTATCTTAAGTTGGTGTTGGCAGCACAGCAAATCAATGGCAAGAGGATCATGACAGGAGATATGGTTAAGCCGATCAGATACCAGTATTTCACTCTTAATACTCAAGCATAGTAGCATTAGCAACGACGATATTATAACAGAAACGCTTAGTGATGTTAAAAATTCAAATAAGATTATGTCTGATGCAAATAACAGTCATCAGTATGCAGAATAACCAGAGAAATGGCCAGCTAATGACGCTGATGAGGTTTGCTCTGTCAAATACGTACACTTGAAATAGCGTCTGAGAGACAGCCTAACTTTTGAGTTACTAAACCAACTCTGTCAGATACGTACCCTTGAAATAACGTCTGGGAGACAGACTAACGTTTGCGTTACTAAATAGAAAGTTGTTTATCAATGTTAATCCTAATTGCAATATCTCTTGCGATCAGACAGTGATGTACAACGCAATGTATTCTCTATTCCAGTAACTCGAGTTTCTATATGGTATCTAATATCCGTCATTAATAAGACACATTCGTAACATTGACCGTTCCTATCAGGCTCGTTTCTCACTATCGAGGGCATTGGTTATGTAACGTATCAGTCATTTATGTCTATATAAGCAACGTTAATGATTGTATTATATTTTCGTAAAGCTGACTAGACTGGCTCGTTCGTGGTGACTGGTTGACATCGAATCCCTAGGAACATGACACACTGTCTGGTCGGCACATCATAAACATCCGATATATATATATATATATATATATATATATATATATATATATATATATATATATATATATATATATATATATATATATATACTTTTTGTCCCCGCGTTAGCTGACATAATTCCAAGTACGAAATGCACATGCATGCATGACTTCACGCCGCTTGATGTCCGTGCGTGGCGGGAAACAGCACACGTGTTCAGTTATGTAAAAGTCCAGTTTGAGGTGTAGAACATTACATACAGATTTAGGCGACAAGATTAGGAATTTTGTGTTCATGACCGTGGTTTATTTGTACAGAGAGCATTAGCTCTTGATTGTGAACCGCTATGGCAAGACGAAGGTTAAGTGATCGTGTGAATGGCAAATCATAGGCATGCATACCACTGGTATGTCATGCAGAGAGATTGGCAGACAGCTGAACATTAACCATACTGTAATCAGTCGTTTGATTGCAAAACATGAGCAAACTAACGAGGTGAAGGACAGGCCTAGATCTGGAAGACCGAAGAAGACTACTGCCCGTGATGATCGAGCCCTAGTACGCCTTGTTAGGAGATCTACATTCACCAACAGCAGAGTGCTCAGCCAGCAATGGGAAACGCGCAATAGAGTGTCAATGTCTACCGTCAAAAGGAGACTGTATGCTGCTGGCATGAAAGCTATGAGACCTGTCAGACGTCCTCTCCTCACTGCACACCACAAAGAGGAGCGTCTGAGGTGGTGCAACGAAAGAAGACACTGGAACATGAGATTCTGGAGACGGGTACACTGGTCCGATGAAAGTCGGTTCCTGCTTCATGCCACAGATGGTCGAACTCGTGTATGGAGGTCCAGACGCACGGCGTACGACCAACGTAACATCATGGAAGAAGTTCCATTTGGTGGAGGTTCCGTTATGATATGGGGGTGCATCTCATTTGATTGTAAGCTGGATCTGTTGACTGTACCTGGAACACTAAATGGACAAAGATATCAAGATTCCATACTGGATAGAGTTGTGGTCCCTCATTTTGTAAATCATGCACCTGGAACCCACCCTATATTCATGGATGACAACGCCCGACCACATCGTGCTAGAGCTGTGCATGAATACCTCCGCCAGAATGCCATCGAAACCCTACCATGGCCAGCAAGGAGCCCTGACATGAACCCTATTGAGCATATCTGGGACATTCTGGGAAACATGGTGAGAAGGAGGGATCCTCCTGTGCAGAACCTACAGGAATTAACAGACGCACTCCATCTTGAATGGCAACGAATACCACAATGGCGTATCAGTCGGTTGGTGACCAGCATGAGACGTCGTGTCCAGGCCGTCATCCAGGCACAAGGTGGATATACCCGGTATTAATAATGACAGTCTCAAACTCGTGCACAGATGTTAAACTTCGTTTTCAGACACCATTAATGACAATCTAGCCACGTGTGTCAACTGTAGGGCAATAGTTGTCAGTTGTGTTAACGTAACCATATTCAGGCCTCGTTTTCAAGTTCAAACAAAAACATACAGTGTTTCCCCACCATCATAATCAGCATTCCTCTAGTTGCATTATTACCTCTTGCACTAAGATGGATGGGTACATAAATGTTTATGCTATTGCTTTCTTCATAGCACATGAATATACCCTCGCATGTGCGTAAAAATAAGGTGGTGCTTAACTTTTGCACAGGTGTATATATGTGTGCGCCAGTGGAGAAATCAAGTTTTTGCTATGCCTCGCCCATCTTTAGCTAAGCTCCACCCACGCTTCGCCCGTTTTGGGATCGATCGATCACTGAACTACCTTGCCATCCATATACAGGTAAGATGTTGAATATTTTGAGACTAATTTGATTAGTGCTATGCAGCAAAGGCACCCCGTCAAATTGGTATCAAAATATTTAACAGCATGGGTGGGGTCGCATAGCTAAAATTGGAAAGGTCCATTGACAACGGACTAAACGTTGTTGTACGAATTGTATGTCTTTCATATTTGATAAAGTAAAGACATACAATTCCTACAACAACGCTTAGTTCATCTCCAATGGACCTTTCTAGTTTTAGGTATGCCACGCCCACTTCTATCTAGACTCCATCCACACCTCGCTCATATTGGGATCGACCGATCCCTGAACTCACTGACTATCAATTTTCGGAAAACCTTTATAAGCTGTTGCATATTTTGAAACTATCACAGCAACGGCGCCCAGATAAATTAGTTTCAAAATAGTCAACAGCATGTTTATAAAATAGTAAAGCCATTCAGTTCGTACAGCATCGCGTAGTCCGTCACCAATTATGCGATCGTGATGAACTTATCTACGTCGTACACGACATAATTGATTATGATGTCATCCTACATGTCACGTAATTGATTATGACCTATATGATTGACTAAGAAACTGGTATGCTCCATTTAGTGCAGTCAGTATATAAAAAGTGCCTCAACCCACCACAAATTGCAACATAATTTATTTTATAACTATTCAGAACAGCAAATAAAAGAACATGTTAAAAGTCTTCCAAAATCAAAGTAATGGAACAGTGCCTAATTTGCATAGATCCAAGATGGCTGCCACGATATTTACCAGCACATATTTCCCCATCATTTTCAGCTCACCTAGCCGTTATAACTTGTATACAGAAATTTTAATTGATCAATTTTCTCGGCGCCCATCTTGAGTTTTCCAAAAATGGCAGGAAATCATTTAAAACGCTGCGCCTCATTAACCGCTTGGCGGATTTCAAATTAATTTGGCATGAATGATCCTATGGTGGTACGCTTTAGAATGTATATACAGAATTTGGTCATTTTCCAAAAAAATGGCGGGAAATCGTTTAAGACGCGGTTCCTCATTACCTGCTTGTGCAATTTCAACCGGACTTAGCTGGGAGTTAGCTGACGGTACGCTGGTTTGTTTCAGAACATATTTACACAATTTTGATTGGTACATTTTTCTGGCGGCCATCTTGAATTTTCCCGAAAAATGTCGGGAAATCATTTAAAACGCGACTCCTCATTAACTGCTTGAGCAACTTCAAACAAACTTGCCTGGAAGGATACTAGACTGGCAGGTTTCAGAACTTGTATACAGAACTTTGATTGGTCAGTGTTTCCGACGGCCATCATCTGAAAATTTTGGGTAATCAGTTTAAAGGCTACTCCTCATTAACTGCTTGAACCAGTTCAAGTAAACTCGGCTGGAATGACCCTAAAGTGGTATGCTTCAGAGCATGTATACAGAATTTTGATTGGTCAATTTGTTCGGTGGCCATCTCGAATTTTCCGAAAAATGGCTGAAAATCGTCTACTCATTAACTGCTTGTGCGATTTCAACGAGCCTAGGGTGGTAGGCTTCAGAAGTTACATGCGTAATTTTGATTGTTCGGTTTTCTGACGGCCATCTTGGATTTTCGGATCATTTTGGGGAATCAGTTAAAAGGCTACTCCTCATTAACCGCTTGGCCGATTTCAACCAAACTCACCCGGAAGAACCCTAGGCCGGTATGCTTCAGAACATACAGTGTTCATTCAGTATACTTCAGAACATACAGTGCTCATTCGAGGATCTGAAAAAGTGGGCCCCAGGACCCTATCATATATGTCATAACTGATGTATATTTGAAATGGTTACCTTATTTTGTAGTTGAATAACCATAAAAAGTATGGGGATAAAGGTGGGCCATTTAAAAATTACAGGGTACTATGCTCCTATGGTCCCAGCTAGAATGAACACTACACAATTTTGACGGCTTGATTTTGATGGTGGTCATCTTGGATTTTCCGAAAATGGGAATTCGTATAAAATGCTACTCCTCATTAATCGCTTGGGCAGTTTCAACCAAATTTAGCTGGAAGGATCTGTAGTAATACTACTTGTACAATATAGTGGTACTCACCAACAGGGGTCACGAATCGCACAGTCAACCGGCGGCAGGTACTCGCATTTCAGGTTCCAAGGTACGACTGCCGGGCATCCGTAGAAATGGTTGGAATCAGCTAGCCTGCCAGCTGCGAAACGCGTATTCTGGTATTGCGGGATACCGCCAGTTCCACATTCCTCCCCGTTCTTAAACTGAGGCTTCCTGTATCTAAAAATCTGGAAGCCTCAATTATTCCAGATTAAAATTATTTTTGAAAATGAATAAATATGAAATAAATCACCAACTTATACAAATACAATTGTATGGCCATTGACGCTCAACTGCTAAGTTAGTGTCCAGGATAACTGGACGTCTGGTTGCAGATCAACGGGTGCCGGCCGGGGAAGCTGTCGTTACGGATTGATATTAAACATAGCTTTTCTAACTAATATTAAGTACAGGGGTTTTCCGCCATGGTAGAAAACTGACATAGTTGCCAGAATTTCCGATTGTTAAGCAAAGATAGAAAGATAGAAAAGTACTAGAAATAATCTAACTTGAATTTATCGGAAGTGTTACCTGATATTGAAATAGACTGTAACCTTAGTTGAAAAAACAATAGATATCGCCTACAGTTTTTCCAACAAGGTTTTACAGTTTAAGTAAAAAGATATACAAGATATAACAGGTGCGAATTGGCAAATTTAGGGACTGAGGGAAAGCTGGAAAACAGCTATCCCTATTACAAATAGAATATCTGTGTTAACATGATGATCAGCTCCGAGGGGAACCGCATCACACATCTCCTAAAGATGACCGACTCCAAACTCACACCATTCAGAGTTGAACAGGAAGAAGGCAGTGCCGTCTTCCCAACAGGTTCCTAGATTATGATCTGTATTAGAATGCTTAAGCATTCGTGAATTAGACTATGTAAGTCTGCATGGTCCATACTTGTCCACCTCCATATATGGTCCTCTGGTTTTGTCTTATTTCGGATTCATTTGGTCATGGAACTGTTGCGGACTGCAGTTAGCTTTTCGGTCATAGTACACTACTGCAATAGTAGTGTGATAATGTACAATGGTAACAGTAATTCAACATTAAATAAGTACTGTAATCAAGATGATATGAAAGTATAATTTCAATTTTTAATATTCTGCATGGCACTGAAGACATTCCACTTGTCCGGAAAACATTCTTTAATCATTGACTTATTTTCCATTTCCGCATTAGCTTTAGTTTCAGCAACAGCAAAATCGTGATGTTCTATTCTTTGTAAACATCATCATGTTGGGAGTATAATCCGTCTGTCGGCTTACAGTAGATTGTATAGCTCCAGTGATGAAAGGTATACACTTGTCCCAATCTTTCTGTCTGTCATGCTCTTGCAGGTAACACCATATACACTGCAAGACGGTATGGTTTATACGTTCAATCTGTCCATTCGAACATTGTCTATAAGCTGTGGTGCGTGTTTTTGAAATCTCTAGTAGATGGCACAGTTCCTTAAATAGGTTGCTCTCAAAGCTACGACCCTGGTCGGTGTGTAAGAAATATGAACAGCCAAATGTGGTGACGAAACGCTCCACATACGTTTTGGCTACCAGTTCTGCCCCTTGTTCAGGGAGCGCATAGCATTCAACCCATTTAGTGAACTGATCTATTATCATCAGCACATATCTATTTCCCAGTACAGATGTGATAAAGGGCCCCAAAATGTCCATATGTACCCGTTCCAAAGGAAACCCGCATGGAACTCCCCTAGAGCGGCTTTAGGGCAGATGGAAGCTTTTTTGCTACAGCTACAAATCCGACAGGATATCAAATACGCCACCACATCATGAGAGTATCCGTGCCAGATATATTTAGCCTTCACTTTCTCTAATGTTTTCTGCTCACCCATGTGACTGGCAAGCTTGTAAACATGGCAATTCTCCAAAACCAGGTTCTGGAGAGAGTTTGGAACTACCAGTAGATTCCGTGTGGTATTTGCTTCTACCCAAAGATAGTGCAAAATACTATTGACAAAAATCAATTAATCACGATGAGCCCACCAAAACTTGACAGCTGGACCAGCTAAATATAGCTCCACGTCAGAAGGTGTGTGCAGCTGCTCAACCCATGATACAACTGTCTTCAGATCAGGATCCTCCAACTGACGCTCCCTTAGATCTTCCAAAGAGAATGTGTCTAACCAGTTTGACCTTCCAATAACCTGCTCTGTTTGGGGGACA
The DNA here is from genome assembly GCA_034401795.1 of Chaetoderma sp. LZ-2023a. Classification (NCBI taxonomy): domain Eukaryota; kingdom Metazoa; phylum Mollusca; class Caudofoveata; order Chaetodermatida; family Chaetodermatidae; genus Chaetoderma; species Chaetoderma sp. LZ-2023a. The sequence goes on from CM067367.1 coordinate 105,112,981, forward strand.
CCATCTAGCAGTCCATCTGGATCGTCGATGTGTGTGTTGCTGTCTGATAGGTCATTATTAGTCCGTTGAAGGACCCTTATGGTTTTAAAAGCCAAAGGAATTACATAATCAATATCTTGTTCAAATTGAGACCATTGCTGCTGAAGCTTGGTACAATATTTGCACCCACGACATGGTAATGAACTACAATATTGGCCAGCCTTATAATAGTGGCAAGGTGCCGAATCACTTGGGACTCATGATAGACCATCAGCATTAGAGTGCTGTATTGCATCATCATATTATATTGGGACAGTTCTTCTAGCCATCTAGCTAATTGTCCTTCGATGTGCTTGAAACTGAGCAGTCAAGTGAGACTGTGATGGTCAGCCCTCACAATAAATGACTGTCCTAGCAAGTACATATGGTACTGCCTAGTAAAGGCTAGCAACTCTTTGCGTGTAACACAATATTTATGCTGAGCCGGTGTCAACGTTCGGCTTGCAAAACCAATAAGTATCTCTTTCCCTTTCTGAATTTGGGATAACTCTGCACCAATAGCAGCCTCAGAAGCATCAATATCCAGTATGAATGTACCATCCGGTGTCGCATAAACTAACACTGAAGGGTTGGTCATAGCCCCTTGAAGTGTTCCGAAAGCTACCTGGAGTTCTAGAGTCCAGTCATACTCTACTTTGGAACTGGTAAGTGCAGACAGAGGAGCAGAAATACCAGCAAAACCCTGTATGTGCTTTCGGTGGTAATTCATGAACCATAGGAAAGATTCCAGCTCTTTCCTGGTCTTAGGAATGGGCCAATTAGCGAGGCTTTCCATACTGTTTGGCTTAACAACGATTCCCTTATCACTCACTAACTTACCTAAGAAACAGAGTTCTGTACGGAACAAATTACACTTCTCAGGTTTTAATTTAAGGTGTGTGACAGGAATCGGGAAAGAACAGCCTTCAAGTTGGTCATATGACTGTCAAAGTCTTTCCCTGTTACTACCACATCATCTAAATATGCAAGACACTCGCACAAGTTAAGACCTTGCAACACCAGCTGAACGACCCTCTGAAAGGTAGCCGGGCTGTTGCATGTACCAAATGGCATCCGGACAAATTCAAAGAGCCCATATCTTGTGATAAATGCGAGCTTGTGGCGGTCCTCTGGGTCAACCTCGACCTTCCAATACCCAGCTGCCATATCAAGTGTGCTGATGAATTTAGCACCACCAAGTGCATCCAGACATGTCTCAATGTTTGGTAGGGGGTAAAGGTCTTTGTGAGTTAGACTGTTCAGAGCTTGAAAATCGATGCAATACTGCACGGTACTGTCTTTCTTCTGAAATAATACTGGGGCTGACGACCACTCAGATTTTGACGGAAGTATGATACCTTTCTCTAACATTTCCACAAGGTGTTTCTCGTCTCAACTAAGAGGAGTTTGTCTAAGTTTAGAACGAACAGGTTGTGCATTACCTGTGTCAACCATATGTCTTATTCACTTGAACAAACCTAAATCAAGATTATCTTTTGCAAATGCATCCTGATACTCGATTAACATGGATTTAACTTGCAAAGACTGCATCTCCGATAAACCCGATATCGACCTCTCATACAGATCCTGTAAAAACACAGGGATGTCCACCTCACTGGCTGTAGAAGGCTGTAAATTGTCCTGGTTTATGGGGTTACCAGCAAGTTGAAATTCTGTTCCAGGGTCTAAAACCTCCTCAATTTCTGCGACAATACCAAGGTTGTGGTCTTGTTCCAGAGTAATATATTGGGCCGACAGGTTCCGTAACAAAATAGGAATCTGCGAATCTTTGGCAGTGGCCACTGTATGAGGTGTTACCAGACCCTCCAGTTTAGACGAGGGCTGGAGCACAACGTCATTCTGTACCTCTTGATCCAGAACGCATGTGGTCTTCACAGCCTCAAAAGGACCAACGACCACTTTCTGCTTTAATGTTACTCGAGCTACTTGGGCATCCTTTCCATGAGCTCTCAACATTGATGCTTGAACTGGTTCTCCATTAATTGTCAGACACAGTCTAGTCAGATCAATGGTGGCCTTGTGTGCCTTCAAGAAATACATGCCTAATATAATCGGATCATTAATATTGGCAAAAAGGACTGGCCAGTTGAATATCATAGAGCCTAATGCAATTGTGACTGGCTCGACACTTTCTCCAGAGATAATATTGTCTCTACCTGCACCTTTCAATGAAATAGACTCCAACTTCTTTAAATGTTAAGGTAATTTCTTTGCAAAGAAATTGCCAATTACAGTCACTTGTGCTGCAGTGTCCACTACTGCATTAACGGAAAAACCATTTACTTTAATGGGAATGACTAGTGTCATTGGGTCACGATTAAACTCATACATGCGAACATCATATGATCGCACAGGCTCGGTGAAGCAGAAGGTGATGGCGACCGTGTACGCCTCGGCTCCAGACACTCACGGGAAAAGTGGTCCTCTAAATTGCAATTAAAGCACTTTCCCGATCTGAGAGGAGAAGGGGAATGCGATGGAACGACCTTCCCTCTTGGAGGAGAACGACCTCAACCGAATTGACCAGATATAGGATTCAAAGTCGTAGCAACATCCACCTTCATCTCCGCCATATCTTTCCTAAGTCCTTCGACCCAACAAAATTTCTGTGTGGGTAAAGGACTGATCCACAGAAAACTAGGGGCGAGCCAAAAACTCTTCAGATTTAACTTGAAAACCCCCGCATAAGCTGAGTGGTGTTTTAAAGGAGTAGCTAGCAACGTGATAATGCATTTTTAAAATTAATAATAACAAGAAAAAACAAATAATGTTCAACGTAATTAGTAAACCTAATACTACAATTGAAACATATTTGTTGATTAGAAGGGAGATTACCCTCTAATGTTCAAAAAGTTAATATTAATAATAATAATAATAATAATAATAATAATAATAATGATAATAATAATAATAATAATAATAATAATAATAATAATAATAATAATAACAACAGTGATTTATATAACTTCTTTATTTCAAATAATTCTGAAATAAACAACGAAATTGAACTGTAATTAAAGTATAAAGAAATGTCAAAAATCCGACGGTTAAACTACAGCTCAGAATCGCGGTTTCCTACCTATGACACTGAAGACAACCAACAATAACGATCCAGATGATAGAAACATAGCACGAAAATATACCTTGATTCGTTAGAGTTCAAATAAATAACATTGAATCTTGAATCTATGATGTATATGACATATGTATATATATATATATATATATATATATATATATATATATATATATATATATATATATATATATATATATATATATATATATATATATATATATATATATATATATATATATCCGACATTTGCATGCTATAGTATAAATAAATAATATATATTTAACTATAACTCACCTATCATCAGTGATAATCAAAAACTATAACAAAATCAAAATGGCGGCCAGAGTCTGTCAAAATGACGTTCGGGCAGGACTAGAGTAGTCCTTATATTTCAGAGAATTCTATCTTTTTTTAACAGCAAAATTGTGAGAATTTAGAAATAACTAACAATAATTTTTAATTTAGGGCCCCAAGTACTCCTGACACCATTTGTAGTACTACTACTAGTACATTTTAGTGGTACTCACCAACAGGGGCCACGAATCGCACAGGGAACCGGTGGCAGGTGCTCACTTTTCAGGTTCCAAGGTATGACTGCCGGGCATCCATAGAAATGGCGGGAATCAGCTAGCCCGGCAGCCGCGAAACGCAAATTCCAGGATTACGGGATACCACCAGTTCCACCGATCCTAATGTCGTAGCCTCTAGAAGTTCTATTCAGAATTTCGGAAGGTCAATATTTTGGCAGCATTTTCTGATTTTCTGAAAGTTTTATGGAACCATTTAAAAACTATACTCGTTCAATCAATATCCCGAATTCAAACAAAACTTGGGTGGAACGATCCTATGATGGTAGTCTTCAACATATTAAAGGTGGATGTTGATTGGTCAATTTTTTGGTGGCCCTCTTGGTTTTTCCGAAAATCATCCATCATGTCTATTTAAATTATAATGGTTTAAATGCCAATGGTCCAGGTGGGCGCCACATTCCCTAGGCTTCTTGTTACTTCTAATCAAGATAGTTGTAATGTTTAAAGGTGTTAAGCCATACTTAGGTAAGGGATACACATATATATATATATATATATATATATATATATATATATATATATATATATATATATATATATATATATATATATATAAAGTCCTGCATAATCTAAGTAGTGAGCTCGAGTACACTAGATCCCTCAATACCATGCTAATATCACACGTCTTTGGCATACCAGTACCACACCAAACAGCAAGTCAGACGGGAGATGAGCAAGAAGGCACAGCTACAGCAGATTCTTCCTATGACACTGACGAATGTAGTGCAACAGAATCTGACCAAACCACTAGCGAAAAGGCAAATGTTGCACAACTCCCGGAAGTACTTATTGCCCATCTTTATTGAAAATGGTGACTATTTTCCAAACATTCATCGAAGCAGAATGGACTAGTAACTGGAAGCTGCATTTGAAGATGATGCAGGAAATGTTGCCATGTCTGGCCCTGACAAATATTCCCAATCCAGTCGCCTGTATTTGCATAATATGGAAAGCCTACTGAACAACATTCATAGGTGTACATGTGCATGCAAAATGTCGTGCATGTTCGTAGAAGATCTGATGGACATTGGACATGATTGTCACAGAACTTGCATATAGAGCAAGTGTTGATGAGGGGTATTAAAAGTTGGCTGAAAAGAGGACGTGGGATAGAGTATCGATGCCGTCCATCAATCCATGTTCAGAGGTTAACTTTGCCATGTAGAAGCTTACATCAGTAAGTTACCTGACAAGTGAACAAGAAAGAGGTGTCAGTGGCAAGACTTGAGAAGGGCATGACAGATACAAGGAATTCCTTGCCTTTTGACATTTGCATGCCCTTTTCATGAGAATCCAGTACAACACGGTATTGTGACTGGTGGTACGGCTAATGCCAATGCGACAATTGAATGCACTAGATAGGCCATGGACACGATTCTGAAAGCATTGTCAAATATTCATTCAAGAAAAAAGATCAAGAGGTTACCCTAAGTAACAACAGTGCAGTGAAAATCAGGGGTGAGGAGAAATATATGGATCTGCAGCTTCTCTTTCAAAGTCTTGTGGCTATTGGGATACTTAATGAGAATCAGTATAAATTGTGTACCTATTATGCCACAGTCTTCACGGATAAATGTACATCTCGATAGCAAAGAAAGCATCCATGGGTGATGCACTTTGAAAGTTGATGCCTGAAGACATACCAGTACCATCAGAGAATGTACAATACATATGAGATGTGGGAGCATTCGTACACAGAATCTCATGGAATCGTGTCTCAATATAGCTATACATCAGACAAGTGGCAAATCACTACGGTCAGCCAGTTGTAGTGTTTGGTGACTATTTACATGGGCCAAGAAGAAATGGTATAACACAGCAGTGAAGGACATGAATGCATGTTATAGTAACTGTGCAATTATCAGCTTCTATGATTTTCAGTGGCGAAAGGACTTCCTTTCTAGCATGGAGAATAAGCAAAGGTTCATAACCCTGCTCAGTGATACACTAGGGCGTCTGGAATGTCACACATAACATGTTAAGGCAGACGTCAATTTACTAATCGTGCAGACTGCAATTGTTGTGGACGAGAGAACTACTAAATCAACAGTCCCCACTTACAGTCTACCACACCCAATATATATCTTCGGCCTCAACCCCGCAATGGCACGAAAAAGGAAGCACGATGCTAAGATATTGCTCCCGAGGACTCTGGTGTGTGTGTGTGTGCGTGTGCGTGTGCGTGTGCGTGTGCGTGTGCGTGTGCGTGTGTGTGTGTGTGTGTGTGTGTGTGTGTGTGATGACCATGATAGGAGTTACCTGCCAGTTATAATAGACAAGGAAGCAGGCACAATATAATTACTGGAGATGGCTAGGCGTTACTGTAGAATTGAATGTACCAACATATGATGTTCTTCCATGCGGAGTAGGCTAGATTGTTCTATTTGGTGTGGTCAATGCAATGGTGTATGCAGTAATATGAGAAACATGGAAGATGATGACGCATATGGGGCATAAAGCATTGCCAAATATGACATTAAATTATAGCCAACGGATATGTGAAGTAACGGTTATACCGAATGCGTAGGCAGTCGAAATAAGTGGTCACTAAAGAAAATCAGTCGCTTAATATAACTCATTTGCTATCTTGAATGGCTCATTATTGCATGATCATTATGGTGTTGGCTATGTGTACGTATACGAATCGTAACGTTCATGTTAGATTGTAAAAATATGTTCTGAATATTATGCAATCCACGCGGTTTATTGTTCGAAGTTCCAAAATCAATATAAAAGAGTGAATAGTCAAACATGTCTTTAAGAGGCACTATATGTGCCATCATAAAGTGGTCACTAAACACAGAATGCCCCTTAATGCACCGCAATTACGGGCAATTACTTGCGGTTCTTTAAGATGGCTGGTCTTCTGACTACCCACTTTAGAAAAAAACCTGCCATCTTTTGGTCCCAAACTGTGCTGCCTGTTCCATAGATGTTTGTTAGCCACTCTTATGTATCTAAGATTAAATTATATGGTTACTGTCTTCCAAAATACCACAATGATTAAAAGTGAAATTAAGTCAAATATTCAAAGTTATCAGAAAAGTGTAAGGCAAAATCATTCAAAATCAGGATAATATGGGCCTTTATTGGCAGCCTGTTTGTATTTTTAAAGATAAAATACATGTATTTCTACTGCAATGTCTTTCCATATTACATATATTAATATCCTGAACGGATGGAAAATGATTGGCTAAAAGACAATAAATGGTCATAGCGGTTGATTCTAAGATCGTGGCCGCCATCCTGGATTTATGCAAATTAGTAACTGTTCAGCCAGCTGTAGACTTAATAAAGTTATAATGTTATATATAACATTATAACTTTATTAAGTCTACAACTATATATCCCTCATTTGTCCTAAAGATCATATTCTAAGATCATTAAGCATTAAATAGCTTGATTAGAAGTGAAAACCTAGGACACAACTATGTAATCACAAATACTGTGGTGGTCATTTTGGATTTATGTAAATTAGACACAGTTGCACAACATCAATTTTGGAAGACTTTCATATATTGACTGGACTAATTAGTAATGACACGTAGACGCTCGCATGATGTGATCTTCTTATTAACGTAATTCGGAAGATCGCATTATGAATGGGGCTGGTGTGTTCAATAATAATAATAATAATAATAATAATAATAATAATAATAATAATAATAATAATAATATGTTTGAATTCTAAAATAAAAGGAATATGACCAGTATCGAGTAGAGGTTTTGGAAAATAACCTGATGTTGCCATGGTGAGTAGAATTTATCCAAAGGAAACATGCAGATGAAACCGTTGTAAAATTATCATACATTATTCGACAGTGTTGAAAAAAGTGAGTGAAATGGCCTTCATTTAATCTTTGTAGAAATTATTAGGACTTCAGTTTTGCTCAAAACTGAATGTAGCTTCGATGACCGAAGCCCATTTTACTCATTTTCTCTGCTTGATGAAATATTTTGAAAAGAGCCTTTATGTAGAAAGATATTTGAAGCGAAAGTCAAAACTTAGAAAAACATTCACTACTGTCGAAATCAAATCCACGACCATGTCACTATTACAACACACTTGAAGCTAGAAATCTAAGATTATAGGTTTACTGGTATGATCAGCGTGATTTAGTTTTCTGTTATATGTACGAGGAAACAATGCTGTATGACAATATATGTCAATACATAGATTGGTTGAGATGTACAATGCGTCACGCACGACCTTAAGCAAATATTGAATACTTATATTGAACTTAATCAATAAACCTGATCATTTCAGCAAAGATTCTCTAGTCATTCAAGTTATGTAATCCATGTCCTTGTCTTAGAAAAGGCGTCACAACTGTACGTTTTTACTATTCAAAATGTTGCTGTTATTTCCAAATCGAGCATAATCGAGATTAATGCACCTGCATGCGTTTCATTGACTTCCCACTTCATAAATGGTGTTGTTAAATTTAGGTGAGAGGGGAGAGTGAGTGGGGATACCGAGAGGGAGGGATAGAGGGGACAGAGAGCGTGAGAGAGAGAACGAAAGAAAGAGAGGGAGCACATGTCTAGGGAGAGAGAGAGAGAGAGAGAGAGAGAGAGAAGAGAGAGAGAGAGAGAGAGAGAGAGAGAGAGAGAGAGAGAGAGAGAGAGAGAGAGAGAGACTTGGTGGCGGTGGGAGATTACATATTGATAACACATCTTACCCATGGGCCAATGTGGTACTTTCAAAAGCTTGTTTTGACTGTATTGCTGATAATAATAAGAGCCCGATTAATAACATTGATATCCAAAAATAATACGACTGCAAGGGAATAAGCAAGTGTTTATTATTGGTTTTAATTGCGCTGTCTGGCCCTCTGTTCTCTATTGTCCATTATGCTATCTCAGGCCAGACTACACGTCCTAGGTATTAATAACATATTATACATGCATTTCGCGACCATCGAAACGGTAGATTAGACAATAACATATGTCTGTCTTAAGGGACCATTCACACAGATAATATTGGGCCTGAGCAGCTAAGAAGAACATGAATTCATTCCTGGTGATGTAACATCTAGTCACGAAATGAATGCTCAATAATAAAACATGTCTTATGTATGCTACATCTTAAATGGACCTGATAGAAACTTTGTCTATGGTTACATCGTTTGATGAAAACAACTAGATAGATGAATTGCGTAGACCCTTGAAGAGATGTCTGACGCAAAACGATAAATCGACCTCATGAAAAATTCAAGCATTTTCTAGAATATAAATCATGCATCATGCACGACATTAATATTGGCAACCGCTCTGACATATCCCGAGGAAGGAAGTACGAGGATGACATTAGTAAAATACCTAAAGACAGTGCAATATATTAAAAGTTGAGCTGTGCGATTAGCGAAACAAGTCACCAATAATACGTGAAGGAGCCAAATGTCCTAGAAAATTGATCAAGATATTATGTCTCTAGACGTCAGCGACTGGGAACAAAATGTCAAATAAACTATAAAAAATAAGAAAAAACATTCATTCTGGCATTTTGTAATGTAGTAGATTACACATAAATCAACCATCATCACCATACTTATGCAATACGGTATCTCGCTTTGTGATTTTCGAGAGACATATGATAATTGACGACATTCATGACGAAAACAACATGAACACTAAGCACGGAAAGACTGATTTACAAAAGAGCACTATTGACCACGTTGCGGATCCTGCCTTTCAAAGCATTTCATATAAATCACCATTAATTAGTTTATTTATCGATAAAACCAGAAGGGATATGATCCCGATAATGTTTCTGAATATGTGGTAATTACAGGACCGTGACCGCGCAATCAAGCTTACAAGTCGGGGATCTCTTCCACGGCAACACGCAACTGAAAGTGGTTGAAAGTGGTCCCACGCAACTTCCCATTATCAGACATTTGTATAGGAGTTCCGAAAAAAACCCCCACCAAATTGTAATCCAGACGAATTTTGAAACGCTCACATACAGTCGCGTACATTCTTAACTAGATTGAGATTTCGTTTTCATGCAGTACATTACTTCCTGGCAGGTGTTGATTGGTCGAACCTTTCATTACTGTACGATCTATGTGTGTAATTTCCTGTGAGAACAATGCTCCTATGCCATGTCAATGTTAGGATGAAATGGTGAATCGAAGGATCCGGTTATATTCCATATTGGCACATATGCAATCCACAAACAATCATGAAAAGCTGATGGACTTTATCTGATACAGAAACTAGGAACAAATCGATTTTATGGAGAAAAGCCTGACATTTTGATATACTGGCATACGAATTGCAGTTAATCTGCCATTTGTTCCAGGCTGGGTTATTATAGCTCAGATGTATGTAATTAGCAGTGAACATTGACATGATCGATAAGTGATTCTCGAGTTCACCACACGAGGATCAGCGTGATATGGTGATAGTAATGCTATTCAATAAACACACATTGATATGCCACTGCAATATATGTACACATGATGGTAAGAACACTAGAACTGTCATTCTTATACTTCAGATATATGTAATTATTAGTGAACATTGATATGATCGATACGTGATTCTATCATTTGCATGATATGATGATAGCATTTATACAATAATCATTCATGTATATGTCAATGCAATAGATGTACAGCCGATGGTAAGAATACTAGACACGTCTAGAATTCGTACTGTAGGCAAAACATTCAGTCTATGTGTGATATTAACTACTATACATGTGGCATATAGCTAACCTATCGTTCATTCATTTGCTCGAATATTCCCCCAAATATGGAGCACCTCCTTAGTAGGTGCAAAAGTCTCGATGTTAGTTAGCGTTATTAATGTTTATTTCACAGTGTGGAAGGGTCGGCCAGGCCATCTCATTGTGTGTAGTCTGAAGATGTTGGAACAGGAGATTTGCCCGAGCTTTACATACAGTACTTCGTCCGTTCCGATATTTGATGGCACAATGTGGTGGTCTACATCTAATAAGCTCTGCAACAGCAGGTCTTGATTGGTATCTGGCACCTCTTTAAACCCCGTTGGCTCTATGGCATTGATGAAGTCTTCAATCTGCATTGCACGGACCAGTTCAAATGCTGGGCACAGATGGATGAAGTGCATTCTGTCTTCTGGCGCGGTATGGCATGACGTACATGTTGGATCGGTTTTGAATTGTCTTGCCAGGTTAGTCTGGTGCCAGTATGTCCCTGTCAGTACATTGGCTTTGATGACGTCTTTACGTTGATGATTTTTGCTGAAAACTGTAGCTCTCCAGGTCCTTGCGACGTTGGAAGTGCTGGTGGAGTTTGAACATGCATATTCCATGGAAGAATGTGTGGTCATTTCGAAACGCAATCCTCTCCTGCCAGAGGCTGGATATTGCCTGTTTCACTATATCTTTCCAGATGCTTTTCGATTGTCTATTTTCCAGCAGATCATGAACGGGTGGGAGCTTGCATTTGTGTAGGATTCCCTGGACGTATGCGAACCAGTTTAATAATGTAATGCCTTTCGTCATTTACTGGAGAGCTATGCCATAGTCTATGGTGTCATCTAACCTGATGATGTTCCTGACTAGACTTAGTGCACGCTGGCTAATGTAGGCCTCGATTGGTAGGACTTCCACTAAACCAGGTACAAATTGCAGCTTTCGCACAGCGGATGTCTCAAACTGTTCCAAGCGTATTAGACTTGGTCTGAAGAATCGGGAGTATAATGGTTTTCACCATAGTGGCTGCAACCACAGGGGTGAGCCCATTATTCCCATGAAAGCCGGCTCCAAATAAGGTGAAAGTGGCATTTCTGGCATTTTTAAGTTACCCCGAGCTCGGAATTCGAGGAGATCTTTTCACTTAGTGTTGGATTTGTGCAGTATGCCGAGGTGTATCGTTTCATCTACAGTTTGTAGCTTGTTGACCTGAAATTCTAGTGCTGTTTCTCTGTTTATAGGTATATTTATCAATGGCATTGGTTGTGTTATAGAAGATTTCGGCTATTCTGACAGGTCGTTGTTGATTAGAACTGACATTGTCTGGCCACCTGGACTTACCGACGGAGTGAGGATAACTATATTGTTGGCAAAACAAAACTGCAGGAATGTCAACATGACCAATCTTTGCACCAAGCCCTATGTTGAGGATTTCATCTAGGAGTTGGTTGGTATACACCTTATATATTTCAGTAGAGGAATCTCTTCTTTGCTCCATTCTTTGGTTGATGTCAAAGTGTCTTTTACCCTTCCATCCCACTTTTTCTCTCATCCCTCGAGACAAGTCGACCATAATGAGCCACATTACCTTGGAATATCAATATGAAAGAGTTTAAAAGCAGTCCGTCTATACATATGATGGCAAATACTATGTCTGTATCCATAATGAATACGGTGAGTTGTTCTCTGTTGTCTGTATACTCGTCACTGGTTTCTGCCAGTTTGAGGGCTGTATTGAGAAATGTGATCAAGTCTGTGAATCAATGTTGTAGTTTTGATTCTTTGGTTTTCAATGTGAAGATGGACGGTTGTATCACTAATATCTCGAGTACGTTTCCGATCAGTGAATTAACATGTATACTTGGAAGATATGTGTATTCTTTTCTTTGCATTTCATGGCCAATGGTCTAAAAGTCCATCCGTAAATAATCCGAGTATTGGTAGCAGTCCACACCCCAACCCCTCCCTCCCACCCAACCCCACCCCAATGATTGATATAGAATAAATGAACCTGGTAGCAAAGACTGTGATATAACGTCACATGATTATTGCAATTAAGTAATTAAACATTTCCACAAGAACATTTTCAATGGTTCCTATAGTTTATGCGTCTATTGAAAGTTTTATTTTGCAGAATGGTTAATTAAGTTAATCACAATAATCGGGTGAAGTTGTGTGAACGTTTGTACTACCAAGTTCATTCACTTGATGTCAATCGAGACACTGTCATTCCAACTTCTGAGAGAGGGAGAGAGAGGGAGGGAGGGAGGGAGGGAGGGGTGAATTAGGAGTTGAAGAATCACCAATTATATAAATACACCATTACAAGAATATTACAAAAAATACTGCGAAACACATATCAAGTAGCCGCATAGCAGATCACTGTGTCATTGGTATAAGATTAAGGCAACAGAGAGCCCAATATTTATACATACATTTTTATTTGTGCATACCATTGATATATAGTTGATCATTAGTCCTATATGTTACGACTACTTTGAAATTTTAGCAGATCAATGGAGGCCTCCAACACGTGATTCAGGTATCTCACGTCCTAATCAAAGCTTCCTTAAGTAACTACAATAGACACTGTTTAGTTGTATAAAAGAACAGGGCTTTGATTTAGGTATGAAATATTGCGACAGCAGGTGTGATATTCGGTGGTTCGTAGATCACATTTTCATATCACATGCTTGAACGGCTGATTGTAATATTGAATACTTTTCATTATTATCTTTCCAAGAATATAGTACAACACAGATGTGTTGATTTTAGCAGTTCCTTACTCTGGAATATTATCAACCCACTGAGTAATGCACTTAACATTTGTATACTGGTCCCCTTGCAATTGGGTATGCAATTCTGTAAGACACATGATCACAGGTCCAGTGCGTGAACGTGAATGTATATACAATGGAAAATATTCCACGTTATGGCATTACGTTACGGTATTATGGCATTATTAAGTCATCTGTCCTTAGCGACCCATGAGCATGTTTCAACAAGACAGTAATATGATATATGCTGTAATGCAGTCAGACATGTTCAAATAGACAAACCAGCTGCTTACAACTACCCAAACAAATTCAGTCAATTTATAATATTGACAAAAGGCTAACGAGGAGATTTTCCTCCAGTCAAATGCATCCAAGCCAGTAGGCGGGCACACGTGTCAGCGGGCGTAAGGTTGGTGATGGTTATTGTGCCGCGTCCTTCTTTTTACCATGTGAGTCTGTTTTCCGCAATCGATGTCCAATTCCTCCCGCTGTCTTAATAAAAAAAACCCCAGATAATCATCTGCGTTGGCATTGATAAGACACTCTGTAACAAGAGTCTGTCTAATATTCTTTCTGAAACATTTACCCGGATATATCACCAGCAAATACAACTGACTTAACTAACGCATGTTTGACGTGCCATGTGAAACAATATTCGCAGCAGAACTATCACTTTGTTTTTTAAATGGATGGATTCAAGTTAATAATGCGATGACCTTCTTCTTAGCAAGGCACTTAATCTGGAATAGAGCCATTCTATCAGCCACCACAGACTCGTATCTAGCGTCTCCCCTTAGACAAATAATGGGCTGGTTGGTCTGTGTTTTGTCACTCAATCAAGCACACACTTTGTTTATCAGTTGGTCTGTCAACATCTTGACAACAGGTGCGAAACAATAACGAGGCGACGTAAGCGGCTTATTATACATGTAAAATATCTAATTGCAAATCTGATCACCCGACAGTCTGACTGATTGACGAACTGGATTACAGTAGTGTCAATTCGCATTGATAGTCAGCTTATAAAACAATGGCAAATAAGTGAAAGATAACCACATACCTATGCAATTTGAGGCGGGGCCTCTAAGCTATATAATATCCCAGCGATGCACAACTCCTTTGGCGTATTTATCTAATGAAGGATCGATCACATCACGGAGATCGACAACATTCTGAAGATGATGGGAAAAGGAGTGGGAGTGAAATTTCAGCCTGAACGCAGCTGTCGCCATTAATATGTGTCTAGATCGTGTCTGAAGAGATGCAGTCTTTGATTTAGACTAATAAATGACTTCGATATTTCAGACATTCTCTTCAAATAAACCAGTATGCCTAGGCTCAGAATATGGAGCTAAGATTTCATGACATTTGAACAGTCTATCTTGCTATAAGTTAAGATTTTTAATAGTACATCTTGCTATAGGCTAATATTATGAACACCCCATCCTGTTATAGGCTAAGAACTTGAACAGTACATCATGCTATAGGCTAAGAACGTAAACAGTACATCCTGCTATGGGCCAATAGCTTGAACAGTACATTTTGCTATATACCAAGAACTTGAACAGTACATCCTACTATAGGCTAAGAACTTGAATAATATATCCTCCTATGGGCTAAGAACTGGAACAGTACATCCTGCTCTAGGCTAAGAACTTGAACAGTACCTCCTACTATAGACCAAGAATTTGAACAGTACATCATGCTATGTGCTAAACATTTGAACAGTACATCCTGCTATAGGCAAACAACTTGAACAGTACATCCTGCTATGGGATAAACATTTTAACAGTACATCCTGCTATAGGCAAAGAACTTGAACAGTACATCCTGCTATATGCTAATATTGTGAACAGTACATCCTGCTTTATGCTAGGAATTTGAACTGCACATCCTGCTATAGGTTAAGAATTTGAACAGTACATCCTGCTATAGACTAGGAATTTAAAATTACATCCTGCTAAAGGCTAAGAATTTGAACAGTACAGCCATCCTGGTACAAGCGAATAATTTCACGACATATGAGCAGTAAGTCCTGATACAAGGGGCACACTTAGTTTAGTAGCACACCATTCACTGTTTCTTGGCAAATGCAAATATGTATGATTACTGTAATCTGCGGCTGTAGTAGTAGAAACATCCTACAGCTACAAGCAGTCCTTCCTCATCTTTGTCCACTGTGTCTTGTCTTCAGCCCAACTCCTTAGCTTCCTCAGACCCAGGCTTGACTTGAGTGTGCCGAGTCCTGCTTTCTTGAGGTCACCTCGTAGCACGCCCTGCTCTCTTGAGGACACGTCGTAGCACGATTAGCAGATTTATGCAATGACGTCCTCTCATGGATTTGTATTTACTGGCTCCGAGTGGGGCGAATTCTAGGGCTCTCTGTGCTGGTGTCTCTTCTGACATCCCTAGAACATGGCCAATCATGGACCATCTTTGCTGGGCGACTTTTACAGACAGCAGCTACGTAGTACGCACCTGTATAGTGCATCGTTGGAAATTATGCTGTCTTGCCATCAGTGTCCAGTGATGGTGCGTAGGTGTTTGCGGTGGCAGGCATCGAGTTTGTCTAGAGCTGCCTTTGGAGCTGCCCATCTGCTACAGTTATACAGGATCAAGGATACACAGGTTGCATTATATAAACGTAGCCTTTTTATCAAGGGCATCTTTAATCTACGAATCCATAGCTATCAGAAGGACTGGAAAGCTGTGCTCCCCATGACACAGCATGAAGCAATGTCAGCAGTACTGCAAAGCAGTGAGCCCAGGGTTTTACTTTCCGTCCATGGTTCGCCGCCACGAAGTCATTAGTGTCATGCTTTGTAGATAGGTATATGTGGGTGAACTCTGTTTTGGATTCATTCATAAAGAGATTCTCAAATTTTAGTTTGCTTGCAGATATTTGGAGAAGTTCGTCAAGGGGTTTCTTTTCCTCGTCTATGAAGTCCACACCGTCGGCATATTCCATCTCTAGCAGCATACCCAGTATTGACACTGGGCGGTTTGGTCTTGTGGAACATTACCGCACAGGTTTCAATGCGGCAGCAAGGTAGCAGGTGAAATGCACCGGAGACAGACCATCTCCCTGTGGGGAGCCGATTGATGTTTCAAACTCTACAGACTTTACTGACTTGACTCGTACTCTGAGCTTGGTGTCTGCAAGCAGTAGTCTCGCTAATCGTAGCTCATCTTCATTGCAACTGTCCTGGCGTAGTACATCTAGGATTTTTGAGTGTGTAATTGTGTCAAAAGCTCGTGACATGTCAAAGCCCATCTTGTGGAAATTACAGTGCCTGGACATGAACACAGACACAAGCATTCGTTGACCCCATATAATGTATGTGGAGCTGCGTCCACGTTTGAAGCCACTTTGACATAATCCAGTGAAGTAATCGATCTTGTCCCAGATTCCACATAGAGTAACATTAGATAGGATTTTTCATATGCTGTTGAGGAGCACAATGGGCCGCAAATTGGCTGGCGTGGGGGCAGGTGGTTTCTTGGGCTTTGATAGTGCGATAAGGGTGCCTTGGCCTACAGCGTCAATAGGAAGGTGGTGCATAAAAGCTTAATTGATTAGATGCGTGGTCGGTTTTGAGATAATGTTACTTGCATATTTGAATAATTCATACAATCAGATCCAGATGCATGTCCTTTTCTCAGGCCTTAAGTGCCTTCTCAACTTCTGCTAGTGTTAGTAATGGCCTGGTGTCTCCCGAGAACGGGTGCAAGGGTTCATCATTGTGGTCAGTGAACTGTTCCTTGAACCATTCGCGAATAGGCTCGGCCTTTCCATGGTCAGTCCCGATAAAGTGCTCTTCAGAGTTGTGTACAGTGAGTGGTGGTGTGTAGTCAGTAACTTTCAGGGCTCGGGCTGCCCGAAACATTTTGTGACAGTCATCCGTGGCAGAGATTTCATCTGTCAGGCAGTCTGCTTGCTGAATAGCAAGATCATTTAAGCGTTTGCTAATGTGGCGCAGAATGTTATTGCGCTCCCAGCGTAGTTTGGTGCGGTCTTCACTTTGGCCACTTTGATACATGCACAGCAGTAACGCTTTCTGCTCTGGTGATAGTTCTACTAATAGTTGTTTTTAAGAACACCTATGGTGCTGGTCGCTGATGAATCCATAGATTTCGGTATTTTGGTTAGGGCTTCGTTTGGATCCGAGCTGACGTCGATGTTAGGTATCTGCTCCCCGAGGGCCTTTTGTATGACATTTGAGTGTCAGTGTCGCTGATGAGCTTGGGTAGGTACTCTACCCTCTTGTCTGGTATGGCATTGTTATATTAAGTAGAGATCGTTCATCTGAAGGCGTGTAATGATCCTACTTATCGTCAGAAATGAGGTCTGTACCTCTACTCCATAGGAATGAGCATTCTGAAGCAGGGGTTTTGCTTCTGTCCTGCATAGTATGAAGTTTATTTGTTTGAAGACAGTTGTTGTACCCTTAACACCTTTTGAGGCTTTGCGATCAGCAATGTGTCCCGGTTGTCCAGTGACGGCATAGGTGTTTGAAACCCGTAATTGAGGCAAATAGGCCATTGCAACTAAGGAATGCCAACAGTTCATCCCCATTGCTGTTGCGTGCGCCCTCTCCATACGATCCCATGCATAAGCCAGGTCCTGAACTTTTGTCCGCAAATTCTGGGCTTACCCAGCTTGGAGTTGAAATCTCAACACACGAAGAGTTACCAGCCGGCTGTGATTGGAATGCCGGAGCTTAGTCCTGCATAGAAGGAATCTAATAATGCTGGATTCTCTTTGACTTTTTCAGTAGGTTGGCCATATGTGTTGACAATGCGACACTTAGTAGTGGTGTGTTTTTGCGTAGGTATAGTCAGCTCGATGAATGCAACGCGATCACTGACTTATCCAAAACTAATGACATGGACCAAGACCCTTGGTCCGATTACGAAGCCTTAACCGCGGTATGTGGTGTGTTTCTGCTTCATGAGCACTCGCTTATGGCCTGTCTGTAGTGGCTGCTCTGAGTCTTTAGCTTGAATGCATGTAATATCGATGTTATAGTATTCACAGTCTGCACCTAAGGTTTACCCCTTTGATGTTGCCCTCAGACCACGGACATTCCAAGCAGCTATAGTAAGCTCGTGGGAAGATCACAGACAGGGTTCCCTCTGTATGCAGATGTGAGCCCGCGATCCTTGATGACTTGGTTTCCCAACAAATTTGCTATTACGGAGGAGACCGGCGTGGAGGTGTCATCTTTCTCCACCAAAATGCAAATACTGAACAGTGAAATTGCTCGATTATCTACAACCTTCTGAGCAATGTCAATACCATGCATCAGATAGAGAAAAACTGTTCTCATCACGCTCTGTATTCTGATATAAAAGTTAGGTTCAGATAGAGCAAGTCATGCTAGACAGACTGCTCACCGATACTAGGATATATAGCCTACATAGAGTGCAAAATCATGCACAGTAATAAGAATTGACAAGTGTTTAAGGTTCAGGTCAAATGTAGCAAACTTTCGTTGTTTAAACATATTGATAACAATAAGATTTGTATGAAAATGTCTATCTTAATGAATGTAATGACGTTATGTATAAGAATTTACGAGAAATCATATCTCTAATGACCACTACGTATGTACTATCACACAAACATCGCTTGGTCTGACAGCACAATCTCAAATGATGTGCTATATATAATGTCAAAAAGGAATCGATTTCTCATTATGCCAGCCCATTAAGGTCCACGCAGTTTGTAGGCGTGTTCGAAAATGAGTTTATGACTTTGACCTATCAATTCTCATTGTCAATGTATATATACAGCTAAGCTAGTGGAAGCTTTGGAACTAATTTGACTTGCAAATGCACATAGGCTACTGTCAGATTTTCTCCCATTTGTGTAGGATTTAGTCAATTGAATGTGACGTTAGCTAAGACGTGACTTGATTTGATTATGAGATCATATAATTGAGTGACAGATAAAATGCCTCCATTATTGACACTCATTTGACTAATGACAAAATCATCCATCAGATAGAAAAGAGAAATACCGGGCCACTAGCCTGATGACCAGCTAAGCCTTTTTCACTACGTAGGCGATCATATAATATGTGATATTGTTATTTCGTAACCCTCTCTCTCCCTCGCCCCTCACTCCTCCCTCTCTCTCGCTCTCTCTCCCTCTCTCTCTCTCACTCTCTTCCCCCCCCCCCCCCGTCACCCTTTCCCCTGTCACTCTGTCTCTCCTTTCTGCCTCTCACACACACACTCGCTCTCTCTCTCTCTCTCTCTCTCTCTCTCTCTCTCTCTCTCTCTCTCTCTCTCTCTCTCTCTCTCTCTCTCTCGCACCTCTCTGTTACTTGTTTCGCTCCCTCATTCTCTCCTCTCCTTCCCAAACCTCCTCTCTCACGCTCTCTCTCTCTCTCTCTCTCTTTCTCTCTCTCTCTCTCTCTCTCTCTCTCTCTCTCTCTCTCTCTCTTATATATATATAAATATATATATATATATATATATATATATATATATATATATATATATATATATATATATATATATATATATATATATATATATATATATATCTAAGGGCGGGGGTGGGAGAGAGAGAGAGAGAGAGAGAGAGAGAGAGAGAGAGAGAGAGAGAGGTTTTAGGAAGGAGAGGAGAGAATGACGGGGCGGGACAAGAAACAGAGGTGCGAGAGAGAGAGAGAGTGTGAGAGAGAGAAAGGAGAGAAAGAGTGACAAATATTAAGAGAGAAGCTGTTTCCATCCTCTCGCTCCATCTCTGCTTCTCTCTCCCCTCCCTCCATCTTTCACTTCTCTCTCTCGCTCTCTCTCTCCCCCCCCCCTCTCTCTCTCTCTCTCTCTCTCTCTCTCTCGCCGTCACCCTTTTCCCCGTCACTCTTTCTCTCCTTTCTCTCTCTCACACGCTTTCTCGCACCTCTCTGTTTCTTCTCTTGCTCCCTCATTCTCTCCTGTCCTTCCCAACACCCCCCTCCCGCTCTGGCTCTCTCTCTCTCTCACTCTCTCTCTCTCTCTCTATCCAATCTCTCTTTTTCTTGTCTCGCCGCCTCATTCTCTCCTCTTCTTCATCAATCCCTCTCTCTCTCTCTTTCTCTCGCTCCCTCTCTCCGCCCCCTCTCTCTCTCTCTCCCATCTCTCTTTTTCTTGTCTCGCTCCCTCATTCTCTCCTCTCCTTCTCCAACAACCCCTCTCTCTCTCTCTCTCTCTCTCTCTCTCTCTTTCTCTCACCCCCCCTCTCTCTCTCTCTCTCTCTCTCTCTCTCTCCCTCTCTCTCTCTCTCTCTCCCATCTCTCTTTTTCTTGTCTCGCTCCCTCATTCTCTCCTGTCCTTCCCAACACCCCCTCTCGCTCTCTCTCTCTCTCTCTCTCTCTCTCTCTCTCTCTCTCTCTTTCTCTCTCTCTCTCCCTCACTCTCTCTCTCTCTATCTATCCAATCTCTCTTTTTCTTGTCTCGCTGCCTCATTCTCTCCTCTTCTTCATCAATCCCTCTCTCTCTCTTTCTCTCGCTCCCTCTCTCTGCCCCCCCTCTCTCTCTCTCTCTCTCTCTCTCTCCCATCTCTCCTTTTCTTGTCTCGCTCCCTCATTCTCTCCTCTCCTTCTCCAACAACTCCCCCTCTCTCTCCCTCTCTCTCTCTCTCTCTCTCTCTCTCTCTCTCTCTCTCTCCACTGCATCTCTTACATCCTGACTTTATCCACCTCTCTTTTACTGTACAAGACCTGTAAACCCCCGCGACAAACGAGTAGATTGACTTTAGTATTAACTTAGTCTTTTCTTTGTTGTTGCTTTATGCTCATCTTGCGTAATCTGTCGATCCAGCAATCAGACTTAAAGGCATAGAGGCATAATAGCCTTAGGGACGATGCGAGCAGATAGCTTCTTCAATAAACCTCGAATCTCGTCATAAACAGGTTACTGTAAACCTATTTGTAACACGCAAACTGGAGAAGTTCCGCTAAGAGGAATAACAACCACTATACTGATACATAATATAATAAATTACTGAAATGTATTTTATGCAGATGTACGACATACTCTCTCCTAGCAAGCTACTGGACGACCAATGAATGTACACCGATACATTTATTAACTCATTGGACCATTTACAGCAAACATTTCAACGGGAGAAAAATTTGGTATTTCATGGGAGACTTCAATATCGATCACACGACGCAAGATAGCTTATACACTGACCTGCCAAACCTTCTAAATACACATTACCTTTATCCTATCACACCGACTACAATCTCTGAGTTCACGGCAACACTGATCGATAACGTATTTTGCAACAACACCTCTAACATCATAGAAACCGGAATCATTTGAGATGTTGGCGCAAACAACAACTTTACAGAAACAGACTAGACGTAACAATCAAAGAGGCCAAAAACCACTATCATGACACATTTGAGCATGCACAAAAGGACATTCGCACATCAGCACAACGTGAAAATAATTAATGACAAAAGGATCATTACAGACATACATGAAATAGCAAATACATTCAATACGGATTTTGTCAACATTGGTTCTAAACTTGATAAAAAATCTAGACAAATCTGGACAAGAACTTCACAGATTATCTCAAAAGCTGCTATCAGTCATCTTTCTTCACCAACCCACCCAGCAATGATGAAATACTAAAATTACTAAATATCCCGGCAAAAAACGCATGAATTTACAATTTTAATTGAGGAATATTTAAGCACTGCAATCTAGAAATCTTTACAAGACCCAATCACATCTGCAATTTATCTTTGTGACAAGGCTTTTTCCCAGTAAAACTAAAAATAGTACGATTGCTACTTATTTATAAAGCTATAGACCCACAACATTTCTCTAATTATGCGCCTGTCTCGATACTCCAACTCTTTCTCCTAACTACTTGAAAGGCACATGTACAGCCGAATAGTTAAACATTTGGACACTAATCTATATTGTATGTTCATAATATGGCTTTCGAGAAAGACATTCCACAATGTATGTATTAATAGATATGGTAGTAAGAATTAATGCCTTCTGCAACGATGATAAAATAGACACCCTATATCGAAACATCAACAGCGAGATGGAACACATTGTAGATCTGTTTGCCTAAAAATCCTTTCACTAAATGTAGACAACACCAATTACATGCTTTTTACTAAATTACAGAAACTAAGAAAACAAACATTGCCAAAAATGTACAATCACAAATGATCAAGAAGCTCATTTTACAAAATATTTGAGAGTCTTCCCAGAATCCCATATTCAAGGTAATTATAAAGAGCTGTAAGATGTTGAATATTTTGGAATTAATTTGACTGGATCTTGCCGCTGCCTATGACAGCAACAGAGCCCAGTCAAATTACTTTCAAAATATTCAACAGAATGTTATTAAATAATAAATCTCTCAAAGGCATACAATACGCACACTTGCCGGCCATTTCAATGTTCATGGCGGAGCTAGATACGTCAATTATGTATTGTAACATCAACCAGTAATTGAGTATGAGGTTATATACCTCAGTGACATGGGATCCCTTCATTAATATATATTTATCAATACACCAAACACACATGCTCTATGAAGAGAAGATCATAGACATAGGGTTGCAAATCTGACAGTGTCTTGGTAGATGTATGCCAACCTTTTTACTCCCTCAATCAAGGAAACACATTACTGTTATATCACGCCAGTGTAAGACAGTCTCTGGCTTAGCAAAGGCTTGTTAACTTGTTAAGACGGTCTCTGGTTTAGTAGAGGATTGCTAGGAAAGTCACTGGCTTAGTAGAGCCTAGTTAAGACAGCCTCTGGCTTAGTAGAGGCTTGTTAAGACAGTCTCTGGCTTAGTAGAGGCTTGTTAAGACAGTCTATGGCTTAGTAGAGGCTTGTTAAGGCAGTATCTCGTTTAGTAGAGGCTTGTTAACTTGTTAAGACAGTCTCTGGTTTAGTAGAGGCTTGGTAACTTGCTAAGACAGTCTCTGGTTTAGTAGAGGCTTGTTAACTTGTTAAGACAGTCTCTGGTTTAGTATAGGTTTGTTAAGACAGTCTCTGGCTTAGTAGAGGCCTGTTAAGGCAGTCTCTGGTTTAGTAGAGCCTTGTTAAGACAGGCTCTGGCTTAGTAGATGCTTGACGCAAATGTCTCATATTTTGTACCACCTTCTAGAAGCTGAAATCAGATCAAATATTCACAGATTAACGAAGACCAGTGATATTGATTTATGCATCGTATTAAACCTGCCACCCGGTGATCTTGAATCTTAAAAGAACGTGTTATTGGCAGTTATATGCAGGAATTTGTCTGTCAAACCACTTTGCCCTTTAAGGCAATGATGTCTGACCAATAATCACCACATCACATACACGAATGATTGCGCAAGTTGAACATAAAACACGGACCTGTGATTGGCTTAATACAGCAGTGATCTAACTCAGTTTGCCATCTGGCTTGTCTTGATCGTGTCGTGATCTGATGTAGTGACATTTATGGCATGGGCGACCATTGCGATTGCCAACCTATTGGACCGTAATCTTGTAGCGCATACAACTACAAACTTGATGGCTTACAGAATATTAGAATTATGTAACATTGGATATTGACGCTAGTATAGCATTACAACTTTATTACTAACCTACTGGATGGATCTGATCTGTCGATCAGGTATATGACGTCATAATCAAATACGCCACATGCAGGCTGACGTTATATAAGGATTTGTCATTTTTTAAACATTCTACTGAATATTTTAAATCTAATTTGACCGGGTAATGTTGCTGTCATAGGCATTAACAGCACCCAGTCAAATCAGTTTCAAATCCCTCTATTCTTATTAAGCTCATATAATCTCGTCACTTGCCATTATATAGGAATATTGGTTATCTAATCTTCATTCACACTCAGATAATGACATAGTGTTATATCTTTCTTCTCCGCATTCGAGTCGGAATTACATCATTGTGTGTATTTCATTAAATCGGAAATACACAGAAACCTACAGGTTTAATTAGGTACATATTATTTCTCCACGTCATACACACTCAGGATTACTTGCATAGCAGATATTTATACCGAGTTACCGCTGTAATAAAATGTACTGTTGAATATTTTGGACGTAATTTTATCGGAAGACATCGCTGTCGAACATAATATTCCTTAAACCATGTTCAAAATTTGTTTTTGGAAACATGTTAACTTATTTCTGCGCAGTAGGGCTGCGCGATATACCGATACCATATTTAAAACCGATATCACGCACTGGCGGTTTCAAAACCGCTTATAAAATAAAAATATCGAAAACCCTAATATGAACATATTTTCGGTGTTTAGTATCAGCATTGTTAAAAATGAAGCGCAGGCCGTTGAACTTTCACAGTACCACATAGTCCACTAATTTATATATAATAAAAATGGCTGTGATAAATCATACTAACCAGCGACAATCACGAAAAGCGCAATGAGTAATGACTGATGCCATCTACTGATCATTCCATTCCCTTTTTCTCATTGGCTAGCACGACTTATTTCTGCGCAGTAGGGCTGCGCGATATACCGATACCATATTTAAAACCGATATCACGCACTGGCGGTTTCAAAACCGCTTATAAAATAAAAATATCACATAGTCCACTATTTTATATATAATAAAAATGGCTGTGATAAATCACACTAACCAGCGACAATCACGAAAAGCGGAATGAGTAATGACTGATGCCATCTGCTGATCATTCCATTCCTTTTTTCTCATTGGCTAGCACGACAACGCTTATCCAATCACTATATGAAGAATAAGTGTTCTTCCCACGAATGAGCATTGTTTATCTAATCATGTCGTGGCTGACACTTTATGATCTTTGCCGCAATGAATGGTTATACACACATGATGTTAAATATCTACTAGCATACGAATTTAATAGGCTAGTAATAACGACCGGGCCACGCGATCTATCTATTTAGAAAATAATTCTGATATATATATGTTTGTAAATAATTAGTTGAACTATTCACGGAAGAGTTTGCTTGAAGACGCACATTCATATGCTCGCGAGATTTCATACGCTAGCACGAGATAACTGAGAGATCACAACTTCCTTGGACGAAACTCGGATCTATTTAGAAAATAATTTTGATATATATATATATGTTCGTAAATAATTGTTTGAACCATTCACGGAAGAGTTTGCTTGAAGACACATATTCATATTTTCGCGAGATTTCATACGCCAGCGCGAGATAACTGAGCCATCCCAACTTCTTTGGATGAAACTTGGATCTGATCTTAAGTACAGCACTTGGTCTATATTGCGTATATAGAAATTTCCGAGTTCCGAGTCCAAACCGCGGCCTGTGAGTCATAGACGAGTACTCGCTCTGAATACCGGAAATAAATCCTTCTAATATCACGGGATTTGTATTTTTTCAGGACGACATGAAATGTCAAATTGTATACTAATTTTGATGTAATACATGATAGGTATTGGAGTATACCTAATATCTACGCGGTCCCAGATAAAAAGTTCACTCCCGCAACGATGGACATGGGATATATTAAGCATATGTGTAAGGCGGCCAGAATTTGCACCGGGAAATAAAACTCTTCTATTTTCGTGTTATTGACGATCGTTTTTTAAGCGCTTTAAGAGAATGGATTTTAACTTTTCGTGATAAAAGTCACCTATAGAACCGATATTCTGTTAAAACCGATATGAAAAGTCATATCGAAACCGATATGGATGTAAGCCCTACTGCGCAGTACTGTACTTGTCGTTTTCTCCGACAATAGATGGAGGTTTGGTGTCAGACATTTGCCTGTGAGATTTGAGGAAAGCCATGTGCATTTCAGCTATTTGTTCGAATAGCTTTGGAATGGGATGTCTCCACTTGTATATTACTGTATCTTTAATAGCTACGGAAGATATCGTGTGTGTTAGATAGTACATCATGAACTCTAGGCGTGCAATTCAACTCACGGTTACCTAATTAAATGCACGTATGTTTGATGAATCTTGACTGGTTAACACGCTTTCACCTACAAAATGACTAGCATTGACAGTTTCATAATTTGTCAATGAGAGATGGCAATATGTGCACAAAGCTAGTGTGTTAGAATATCTGCATATCTTTTGTGGTATAGCATTATGCAAATTGAAATTAAAAGCATTTACATTCCCATTCAATAAGCCAGTTTGCAATAACTAACATAGTACTACATTCTGCTATGTGGAATATATTACTATTAGTTTATATATTTACTATATATTACTCTAATGAAATATATCCCAGTCATAATAACTTTTTATTGACCTTCCATAAATGTGATACCTGCATGGCTAAAACATGTGAATAATTTGAAAGTGAATATGATGTCATTAAGCTGAAGACTGTAACAGACATGTCACAGATCTTTGTAAAATACATTCGACTTAGGGATTTTATCATGCTATGGATAATGCAATAATAGATACAATGTATGGATATGAACTGCCACTCAAGCATTTGACGTCATCCTAAAATACGTCATTTGTTATCTGATGTCACAACCAAATGATGTAGGTCTATCACGAAGGTGGCAAATGATCGACACTAAACGGCTAAATTCGAGATCTATTGTGAAGTTACATTTAGTTTCCAAATATTTAACAGCCTACTCTTAATGTTACCTTGAAATTGAGATTCTATGAATCGAAAGTTCAAAGTCTTAAAACCAATTCAGACATACGTGCAAACCTGGGCGGAGCTTAGCCAGAAATTGGTGGGTCATTGTTAGAAATGGATACCTGTGTTCTCATTAAGCTCAGATAATGCTGTCACTTGACATTTTTCTCAGGATTATTGGATACTAACCTTATTACCTTCATTCACACTCGTAAAATTACAACATTATCTCTTCCTTCTTCACCTTCAGGTCTGACATACATCACGGTGTGTAGCTGATCAAATTTAGAAATCAACAGCAATAGAAGAAGCAGCAGTAGATGCTGCAGCAGCAACATATCATGCTTACAAGCAAATGCTGGATAGTATGAAACTACATGACAATCCAACCTTTGTCAGTATGGAGATTGGATTAATGAACGTATGCAGACAAGCAGACAGACAGACACATGGACGGACAGACAATTGGACGAAATGGCGGGCGGGCGGGCTGGCAGGCAGGTGGCCGGCCCGCCATCCAGCCAGCCGGACAGACAGACATACAGACAGACAGACAGGCAGGCAGGCAGGCAGGTAGGCAGGCAGGCAAGCAGCAAGCAGACAGACAGACAGACAGACAAACAGACATACAGACATACAGACAGCATGACAGACAGACAGACAGACAGACAGACAGACAGACGGACGGACGGACGGACGGACGGACGGACGGACGGACGGACGGACGGACGGACGGACGGACGGACGGACGGACGGACAGACAGACAGACAGACAGACAGACAGACAGACAGACAACCGGACGGACGGACAGACAGACACGCAGGCAGGTAGGTAGGCAGGCAGGCAGGCAGGCAGGCAGGCAGCCAGGCAGGCAGACAGACAGACAGATTATAATCGTATATATTGGTATGTCATATGTACATGTACAAATTAGATACTAACTTGTGTGTCCGATGCAGCCCACATTTATATTAACATATGGTTGGTACTTGCTTTCAAGATTTAAAGACAGAAGTGCATTAAATTTATGATTCTGAAGCCACGTACATTCTTATTACGAGATTGTGATGCGACAACTCCGACCGCCGTAAAGGCTTAGAAATGATACGTGGCCACCTTAAAGACTTGGAAATGAAACATGACCATCATAAAGACTCGGAAATTGACATGAACTGCTACTATACTGGGATCGTATTAAGTAATGCCATCCTGCTACTATTCCAGCAGCCGTAAATCCACCGCATCGTCGTTATTTAATTGACGTCTACCATTCTAGCAGGCTGTAAATCCCTCCACCATGGCTATTGAATATCTAATTCTGTTACCCAGTAAATCTTTAGGTTGCTGGAATTGGGAGAGAACACGTCCACGAGGTGGCCATGGTTATATTGTTTTCTAAGTAGATGGCATCGCGGAAGCATTCAATGGATATACAAGATATATCTTTATAGAGTATAGAAAGACTTCGATATTTGACATGTGTACTTTAACCGATCTTACATTCTATGCTCCCAAAATAAATCCAGAAAAATCTGTAATGCGGGACTGTTCACAAGTGCACTACATTTTGTAGAAGGTATGCATGCCACCGAGCTTTGCTTAAACCACATACAGAAAACTGTGAAGCACGTGGTTTCTATTAGATTGATAGTATCTGCCACTAAATAATCAAATTGCATCTATACACCTGTGCAAAAGTTAAGCACCACCCTATTTTTACGCACATGCGAGGGTATATTCATGTGCTATGAAGAAAGCAATAGCATAAACATGTATGTACCCATCCATCTTAGTGCAAGAGGTAATAATGCAACTAGAGGAATGCTGATTATGATGGTGGGGAAACACTGTATGTTTTTGTTTGAACTTGAAAACGAGGCCTGAATATGGTTACGTTGACACAACTGACAACTATTGCCCTACAGTTGACACACGTGGCTAGATTGTCATTAATGGTGTCTGAAAACGAAGTTTAACATCTGTGCACGAGTTTGAGACTGTCATTATTAATACCGGGTATATCCACCTTGTGCCTGGATGACGGCCTGGACACGACGTCTCGTGCTGGTCACCAACCGACTGATCCCTCCTTCTCACCATGTTTCCCAGAATGTCCCAGATATGCTCAATAGGGTTCATGTCAGGGCTCCTTGCTGGCCATGGTAGGGTTTCGATGGCATTCTGGCGGAGGTATTCATGCACAGCTCTAGCATGATGTGGTCGGGCGTTGTCATCCATGAATATAGGGTGGGTTCCAGGTGCATGATTTACAAAATGAGGGACCACAACTCTATCCAGTATGGAATCTTGATATCTTTGTCCATTTAGTGTTCCAGGTACAGTCAACAGATCCAGCTTACAATCAAATGAGATGCACCCCCATATCATAACGGAACCTCCACCAAATGGAACTTCTTCCATGATGTTACGTTGGTCGTACGCGTGCGTCTGGACCTCCATACACGAGTTCGACCATCTGTGGCATGAAGCAGGAACTGACTTTCATCGGACCAGTGTACCCGTCTCCAGGATCTCATGTTCCAGTGTCTTCTTTCGTTGCACCACCACAGACGCTCCTCTTTGTGATGTGCAGTGAGGAGAGGACGTCTGACAGGTCTCCTAGCTTTCATGCCAGCAGCATACAGTCTCCTTTTGACGGTAGAAATTGACACTCTATTGCGCGTTTCCCATTGCTGGCTGAGCACTCTGCTGTTGGTGAATGGAGATCTCCTAACAAGGCGTACTAGGGCTCGATCATCACGGGCAGTAGTCTTCTTCGGTCTTCCAGATCTAGGCCTGTCCTTCACCTCGTTAGTTTGCCCATGTTTTGCAATCAAACGACTGATTACAGTATGGTTAATGTTCAGCTGTCTGCCAATCTCTCTGCATGACATACCAGTGGTATGCATGCCTATGATTTGCCATTTCACACGATCACTTAACCTTCGTCTTGCCATAGCGGTTCACAATCAAGAGCTAATTCTCTCTGTACAAATAAACCACGGTCATGAACACAACATTCCTAATCTTGTCGCCTAAATCTGTATGTAATGTTCTACACCTCAAACTGGACTTTTACATAACTGAACACGTGTGCTGTTTCTCGCCACGCACGGACATCAAGCGGCGTGAAGTCATGCATGCATGTGCATTTCGTACTTGGAATTATGTCAGCTAACGCGGGGACAAAAAGTATGGCAGCCTAGTTGTACCATCATGTTTCTACGTTCTATTGTTTTTGCTGGTGCTTAACTTTTGCACAGGTGTATATATATTCATCAAAGACATCGCTTATTGGATGGTACCTTTTCCACACGAAAGAAGCGATTTAAGTCTGAATGTTAGTGTCTGAAGTATATATCATTCCTCGTGTTACGACATTGGCAATAATAGCATATTATTCACCAGCCTTCCTGTATATGTGTTTTGAAACCGATACAATGCAATTGCAAGGGCTTAAAGTTTCTAAATGATTAATAAACAAAGGAGATCCGGAGATGCTTCACTTAACAAACCTACCCAGATTGTAATTCTTAATAGAGGGATTATGGTTTAAGATTGATGTAACCACATGTATGAAGTAGGTGGCCTAGCTACAAATGGACCACTCTAGTAACCATCAGAATCTGAATAGACTTCTTAAACCCTTGAACCCGAAAACCAAAAACAGCAGAATCCTTGGCGATTTTATTATATTCTGTTGAGTATTTTGAAACTAACTTGACACATACTTGAAAACTGTTAAAACTAATTTGACTGGCACCCGTTACTACCATTGCCAGCTCAAATTGTCTTTATATCACCCAGGCTGTACAATAACATTTCTGGACAACCGCATATGGGAGCATCAGCTTCCCCTATCAAATTAGCTGCAAAATGTTTAACAGCTTATAATTCCTTATATCATAAAGTAGTTTGATATTTTGATTTAACATTTTGCTGCCATATATAATTTAAACAGATAGTTACTCCAGATCTTATTATATATAACAAAATAAAAATATGTCACTGCATTGGTAAACTGGCTGGACCATTATGTTCGTATATCATGGTTGACGATGCCTAATATGGCTATTCCCAGAATCCACCAAGAGACAAAAATATGACAAATATGGCAAATATGGCATTCATTATTAACCATTTCCGCGTAATAAAATTAATAATATATTCTTCGATATCAGAATTATCCATAGTATTACTTCGCGAGTTATTGAAACATGTTGTTATGAACATTTCGTAATTGATAAATCTGAAATGGTGCCGATCTGAGCACACGAAAAATAACAACTGAATGTCTGAATAAGTGTGAAAAATAACATGCCTCGAATAAACATGTCTGCATATTTGCATAAAGCCAGTGACTACGATATATACTTATACGTAGATACCTAATTATACATAGATAGTTTACATTTACTATACACGATTTGGTGCGGATGTATAATGAATTAGGGAAAAGTTGCAAAATGATATTGCATGTGAAAACGGCTGCTTTCCTTTATTTGCTCAATACCTGCTCATAAACATCGGATTCCTATAATCCATTTTCGGTAACCCTCGGTAGCCCGCTATCTAGAAAGAAAATCCGCCATTATCATGAATTATTGACTGTTTTATTGATTTGCAATTTAGACAAATATTATATTTCTGCGACTAATATTGACCAATTCCTCGGAAATTGCTATAGACTGTGCCTAACCATTCTTGAGTATTCAGTATCACGTTTTCTGTTTATTAATTCCTGTATTCATAAGTGGCATCTGTAACATAGATGTACCAGTTGTCTACATAGAATCATTATACATTATCGTGATAAACAAATAATTAATTACTAATACATCCTTGTATGCACATCAATGTTAGTAAATAATTGTCTATTGCCTTTTGCTAATTGGTTGACCATAGTTATGCTTAACTCTATGTATTACTGAAACGCCTTACTGATTCATAGATGATTTATGAAGTTCGTCTAAGGAAATATTCGCCATGAAAATGTCTTATCTAACTGCTGCTACAGGAAACATCGTCTTATAAATAGTGGTGTTTTCTTGTAATATTCACAACCGGATATTCCCGGATACAGACGTGCTTGACACATAAATGGTCATATGTAGTGCCACTGGTAAAACTGTATTCCAGGTACAATCTATGTGAGAACTAACACTAAATGGCGATAAATATCAGAATTTTATGATAATAATTATATTCCTTTTCTTTATCCCATCTTTTGTGGATGTATATGCAATTCACAGTCTGTGCTGGCAGTATGTTAACAGATGCTGCATAATGCTCTTATATAATGGAATAACATGGCGATTCTGGGATATATAGAACAATGAATCTGCTTCTGCCAATTAGTAGCCATTATCAAGTGGTTGATTATTATTTTATGGACTACTGTAGTGCGGATCGACCGCTCGGGTACGAATCGTCCCAGCCAGTCTGGGTACGGAACGGCCGGGCCGGGTATGTTCCAAGCACACCCCCACCCCTACCACACCCCCGGGTAGGACAGTACGCATGTATAAAGCCATATGAGAGAGGTTCCTAAAATGACTAAGTCCGTAAGATCTCCTAACGCACATACGCGGGCGTCAGGGATTGCTTGCCTACAAGCGTTAGCATCATATGTAATTCCTTAAAACTATACTTTCTTCGTCGTTCCTGGTAACAAACATGACCAGAAAGAAACGAGGATTCCAAATCCTTTTTACCATTTTAAAATCGCTCCAGAAATGGTCGTGTTAAATTAAACCAGCAAATTCCTTTCAAAATATACTTCTCCATATGCTTAGCGCATGCATATACTTAGTGCATGGGTACGATAGCTCATCACCTTGTCACTTTCCCTGCCTCTGTAACTTGCTCGCTGATTGGTTGTGGAACTCCAGCTGTGACGTCACGAGTAGTATAAAAGGGGCTGAAAAATCAGAATCGAGAGCCGTCAGGAGAGAGAAGGTGGTGGTGAGGTACCTGGTCTGAGACTAAGCGAGTCGGGGGAAACTGATAACGGTATAGCAGGCCCCATATAGGCAACTGCGGTGCCATTTAGTTTTGAGCACTCGCCTCTAGGGTACTAGCCACCACATCCACATCGAAAGTTTTTGGACGCTCTCGGGAAGATATCTCCCGGGGTAATAACTAAATTTAAGTGAAGGAAACCCCCACTACCAACACCACAGAGGGACCTTCGTGCAGATGGGCCTGTTGGCCCCGATGTAAGCTCGTCAAAGTATGTAGGTGATGTGCTCGATGGATAAATCGCCAGATATGCCATACCACGCCGACCACTGGTGGTTCTAAATCCGCACATGTGCTGTGCCCAGTTTTAGACATTTCGACCGCAGTCAGGTAAATGCACCTCACGAGCTAAGTAGCGCATCTCGTCTTGTAATCCGCCAGAATGCATCCGCATCTCTTAAATTTCAACTGTAGAACATCATAGCTACAGGGCAGCTTCAAACTTCCGCGCCAGTACGGAACTTTCTAAAACACCGTTTAAATTGTTTACACTGTGTATAGACGTGACTAACCACTAGCCATCCGCATCCGCAACAGTTCTTCTTCACCATCCCCTGGGGCGCGGAAGCAAATTTGATGGGCTCCACAAAAATGGCACAATGATCTGAAAAAACCAGAAGGGTCTTCGGGGATACCAACCCACCTATCCAAGCACCACAAGAAAAAGCATTGGATGATGGAACCTGACTGAGAATCGATTTCCTGCATTCGGAGTTTCCTATGATCCATATATAAATGCTAGAGCAATGTTGAGTTAACTTATGTATTCTTTCATCCCATGTACCTATTCTCAATTTACATTATAATGGGCAATAATATCCTCTGATGCCTGCTTCTAGTTAATTGGAAACTTTGACGACTGCAATGACTAGCGATCTTCATGGATGTACACTGTGCATGCATGGATGCTACGTGTACGCGTGCGTGTGTGTAAGAATAAGTGCTCACTTAGTGAGTGAGAGACTGAGAAAGCGGACGGGCGTGGGTGGAGTGTGGGGTCGGGCGTGGTGGGTTTGCAGTGGAAATAATTTGATTGGACCTTTGTTCCTATTTATATTTGCTTTAAAACACCTTTCCAAGATAAATTGCTTAGCCACCGATTGTCAGACACTCGGGTGGTAGATGAGGTGGAAATATAGGTAATCTCCGCCACTCCTTGCTGCTTATCTCCACTCAGGAGTATAAATGGGTACCAGTGTAAAACGATGGGAAAGTTACAAATAATAGACTGCAAAATAAACTAGCCTAGACACGACTTGAATGGGACCTGGAATCAAGGAACCCGATAGACGCCAAATCAAACCAATAACTTATAAATTCACCAGCGAGCAGCTGAGTTACTATTGTGCTAAAAGACACAATATCTTAAAACGTTCCTATATTACAATCACAAAATTGAAGCCATGTACCACCGCAAAACTCATCAAATTTTATATACATTTATGTATTTTTATTTTTTGTTGTTGTAAAATTGTCACTGATTATTTGCATATATAAAATACAACATTGTCCTTAGATTTAGTAAATCAAGTGGCCAATAGGGTGTATTTTAATATTATAATTATCTTGACATTTATAAAAAAAAAATAAAAAAAATACATAAATGTTTAGAAAATTAGGTGAGCTTTCCAATAATATATCACTTCAATAATAATATGACCCTTTAATTATACTTCTTCATAGAAATGTGTTAAGCGCCTTGTATTTGAACCTAATAGCGATTAGAGAAGTAATACTATTAGATCATCACCTGGCCAGTTTTACAGGCAGAATTTCTGCGACCGGCGCATTGTAAGAGGGTATTTTCTCAAAATACGTCAATCTTAGAAAGGTGTATTGTGGTCCATCCCTTCAGCCATTTCAGACGAAATATTTTGTGAAAACTAGGTTATCCAAGACAGTCACAAGTCTAATCGACCAATCATTTTGAACATGCGATTAAGAACCGCCGATTTGACACTATGGATCTTTCCTGCCCACTTGTTCTAGATGACTCGCTTAAAGAAAAAAGTGGGCAGATGCTGGATGGACAGATGACGGACGACCGACGCATGGAATGAGCGATTTAAATTTTGATTTCGCAGCCTCTTACACACTCATATTGGCGTGGGATTGTCGGAGGGACATTTGGCCAATGCTCAGACTAATGAAAGGATGCCTTCAAATGTCTTATTTAGTTTTCGTGTTGACGGTGGCACCATCGGCTTATAGCTAGAACCAAAAAAGCTTGACAGGGCTAAACACGCGTATCATGACCGTACGAGTTGATAATGTGGGTTGGGTGAGGTGGGGTGCTCATGGTCATACAAAATGTAAAGTATTCAAAAGTTCAAGAGGATGATATTTACTACTCAGAATGCAGGAGATGGCTTCTATGCACATCTAATGTTCACATTCGTCCGGCGGAGCCCCTCCCCCAAGCCCCAAAGATCACACCCTCCTCCCATTCTGTAGGAGGGGAACCACAAATCTTAGACTCGTTCCTCAACTGCCCCCCCCACACCCGACATCGAGCCGGTATTACGGCCATGTGTATACACATTATTTCTACCTGTTCATACAGTGTACGCATTACGCTTCAATTTAAAATGTCATTTTGAGAGTTGATGCCAATTCTACAATTCCACGAGCGTCGCCCGGAATCTCCCTTGTTGTAGTGTTACCATACACGTCGCTACACGCTGCCTCCCATATATTCTATTCTACGCACTAAGGCATTAATGGAGAGTGAGACACTATTATGTCAAATTCGTGTCTTACCTTTACTTGCAAAGATGCGTGAAACGTGTTTAGATTAGAAGACGTCAAGTATCACAATAATGATACGGTACAAAACACACCAATAATAAATTTGCCAATATATCACATGTAGCTACCACTACATAAATAGCAACTTATAGCGTGGTGGATTGAAAACGGAAACCAGGGACCAGTGAGCTTCACCATTAAACTTGTGAAAACCCCGCTGCCCCCACTTCCCCCGCTGCCCCCGCTGACCCCGTGCTGCCTATGGCAGCAACACCGCCCAGTCAAATTACTTTCAAAATATTCAACAGAATATGTATTAAATAGTAAAGCCATACAATTCGTATAATGTGTCAGACTATTAAGCGGTAAAGACGGACTATATTGAATCATGTATGACGTAATTGATTATGGGGTAATCATACACGTCACTTAGTTAACTATGACGTCAGATGATCTATAGATAACCTGGAAAGGTGAATTAAATATGCAAATACTGATTTATTGTATATAATAATATAATTATATATAATGGAGTTATAATAATATTTAATATACAATAAATCAGTAATCTATAGAAATTGTACCTGAAAATAGAAATGGACGAATAGTGGAATGCATACGTGAAAATGCACTAACTTCCCATAGTGGTACATATGTACACTAACGATGTGTTTGACCACATAAGTATTAAGACGGAATATAATAGGACAACTCGGTTATCAAGATGCACTCGATGGTCTTTGACAAGGTGATATATTATATGTGTATTAAACCTAGAGGATAATAGCGCAATGTTTTGCATATTTGCATCTTTTTTTTGGTACATAATAATATAATTATATATATATATATATATATTAGAGTTATAATAATATTTAATATTTATTATATATATAATAAATATTAAATATTATTATAACTCTACTATATATAATTATATTATTATATACAATAAATCAGTAATGCATAGAAATATATATATTTATATATTTATATATATATATATATATATATATATATATATATATATATATATATATATATATATATATATATATATATATATATATATATATATATATATATATATATATATATATATATATATATACCCAGACAGACATATAAATTACTATATGCATGTATTTGCACCAAATCACCTATATTATAGAAACAATTATTTTAAAAAACATATTTAACTGGAAATCCAGATGTGACACAGAGTGATTCGGATTATAATTAGTCTTCAGAAGAGTAATACTACATCTTTCATCAAACCAAACACCATATCGTCTAACGCCAGTTCACTACAGTTAACTACATTACCATCCTGTTGACGTGTCTCAAAGTGCATTTCACGGAAATACTTCGTCAGAGGCATATTCATAATCACATCAAAAGCCATCCCGTGCTGCGATGTAGTCTAAATAATGCATTTGATGCAATGCCATAATACATTCTAATACCCTGATACCCTTATACTTTGCAGGCTATATCTTTCCACATGTTGTAAACGATGTTGCTTCTTACATAAAAGAATTAGGAAATATTACGTTTTATATAAATAATTCCCCTGGTGTGTTAGATTCCTGACATCATAGACTATCTCACTATGCATAATTACAATCGCAGTAAGCCTTCGCATATCTCGCATGCAATATCATTAATATCTAATATCGAAAGGGGGAACTGTAAAACTAACGCGTACATGTATGAATCTAACTGCTTAACCATTGAAATTCCTGTCTGGGTATGTCGGTACATAGACAGAATTAAGTTGCATATCTCCTTAAACAGATTCAAGTTGCTTATTTCCTCTGTCAAAATCAAGTTGCTTATCTCCTCAGACAGAATCAAGTTGCTTATCTCCTCAGACCGAACCAAGTTGCCTATCTCCTCAAAAAGATTCAAGTTGCTTATTTCCTCAAACAGATTCAAGTTGCTTATCTCCTTAGACAGTATGAAGTTGCTTATCTCCCCAGACAGAATCCAGTTGGGAGAAACCGACTAGACGAGAATGTAATTTAGTGATCGTAAATGTGTTATGATGAATAGAAGAATATGGCATGTAGAATTCCCAAATTTGACGCACACCAAGTTATGTTTCTACCAATCTGGAGTTTACACGCTTACATGTTTAAATATTAATCCTGTGAATCTGAAACGTCAAATACGAAAAATAACTTACATTGCATGAGCTATTCTGTTAAACATGTTGATGATAATGATGATGATGATGACTTGGAGCGAGTTCCAGTCAAATTAGCTTCAAAATACACGTTACGCACATATGTATCCTAAAACTGAGGTTATGTAATTTCACAGTTCACGTGCCGACCCGAAACCGTTTCCCAAATAACATCGATCTAAATATTTATATAATCGTAGTTTTCCTACATTGACAATTAATACATATTTTTGTAAATTTTTGTTATTTTATCCGCTATAATATTGGCGAAAGATCCTATAAACGTGTTTCGTGAGTAACCGCCAAACAGAGAGTCCATTTCTAGTTATGCACAATCTATTTCTGGCTAAGCTCCGCCCACAATACACATATATGCGCTTGAATCAGTTTTAACAATTTAAACTCTGAAAAACTCAACAAAATATTTGCTAAAACGCTGAAAAATTCAACGAAATATTTGCTAAATTGTAACTTCACTAAAGAGATAATTCATACTCTTACAGTTGGATTGTTTTACCTTTCATTTCAGCTAACAAAAGGCGCATTTTGATTATGATAAGTATAATATTTGCGTGACAGATCGGATCCCTCCATTATCACTGCCAACAATCATTTCTAACTCATAGAAACGCTATATACGGGGCAGGCCGTAGACTACAATAGTGAATCCTTGGGTGATGGTAACATTTTAAACAAGAGTAGAATGAATTATGACTGATGTCTGGCCTGACAATGCTACGGTGTTAGACAGCAACGAAAACATTATACAGAAACAGCGTACATCAACATTGCATCCTAAGGGAATGCCGTCTATCATACATAAAGGCCGATATATACTGAACGGATAGATCCAATATGTCACTCAAGTGCATAACGTCATACTGAATTACGTCACATGTAGTCTGACGTCACAATCAAAATTCGTAATGAATGATGTATCTAGATCCGTCACGAGCATTGAATAATCCGTCAAGTGTACGAATTGTATTTCTTTTACTATTCAATAAATAGTATGTTGATTATTTTGAAACTAATTTCACGGGTCGCTGTTGCTGTTGCGAGGTCATGGTGAGCGTATGGTCGATCTCTATTGAAGTCAGAATTCTTCAAACAGTTCAGCTTATACATATTTCTATTCTAGGTTGCTGTTTGCAGTAAAACAAATCAATGACAAGACGATTATGACAGGAGAAATGGCTAAGTTGATCCCATACGAGTATTTCACACTTAATGGACATAGCGGCAAAAGCAACTACTATTATAACGGAAATGCTTAGTGATGTTAAAAACAAGAAAAAAATTATGCCGGATGCAAATAACAGTCATCAGTATACAGAATGACCAGGGAAATGGTCATCCAATGAAGATGGTGAGGTCTGCTCTGTCAGATACGAACTCTTGAAATAGCGTCTGGGAGACAGACACGTTCTTAGTTACTAAACTAACTCTGTCAGAGTCGACGCGAGAAATGGCGTCTGAGAGACAGACTAACTTCTTAGTTACTAAACTAATTCTGTCAGAGACGACGCGTGAAATAGCGTCTGGGAGACAGACTAACTTCTTAGTTACTAAACTAATTCTGTAAGAGACGACGCGTGAAATAGCGTCTGAGAGACAGACTAACTTCTTAGTTACTAAACTAACTCTGTCAGAGACGACGCGTGAAATAGCGTCTGGGAGACAGACTAACTACATAGTTACTAAACTAACTCTGTCAGAGAGGACGCGTGAAATAGCGTCTGAGAGACAGACTAACTTCTTAGTTACTGAACTAACTCTGTCAGAGACGACGCGTGAAATAGCGTCTGGGAGACAGACTGACTTCTTAGTTACTAAGCTAACTCTGTCAGAGACGACGCGTGAAATAGCGTCTGGGAGACAGACTAACTTCTTAGTTACTAAACTAATTCTGTCAGATACGACACGTGAAATAGCGTCTGAGAGACAGACTAACTTCTTAGTTACTAAACTAACTCTGTCAGAGACGACACGTGAAATAGCGTTTGAGAGACAGACTAACTTTTGAGTTGCTAAATAGAAAGTTGTTTATCAATGTTAATCCTAATTGCAACATCTCTCCCGATCAGACAGTGATGTACAACGCAATGTATTCTCTATTCCAACTCGAGTTCCTATATATAGCTGGCTAGAACATTAGCCATGCAACACCCATCACTAGTGAACGTAGTATATTTCTCTCGTCCCGGATCACATCAATTCATTTAGCCGATATGTGAAAGTCCTTACAAAAATTAAATGATTCCCCTGCCATTCTCTATAGGCATGTGATAAACACATGTCATGGTTTATTTGTCTAGCTACAGAGCGGGCACTATCTATTGTATGCACATATATGCTCTCTAACGTGCGTCATTAACATGGCATACTCCTAACATTGGCCGTTCCTGTCAGACTCGTGTGTCGCTATAGGGGGTATTGGTTATGTAACGTATCGGTCATTTCTGTCTACAAAAGCAAAGTTATGATCGTATTGTATTTTCGTAAATCTTACTAGACATGCTCGGTCGCCGTGACGAATTTACAGTGATTCCCTGTGAAGATGACACACTGTCTGGTCGGCACATCGTGAATATCTCATATCTAGATATGTACCAAGGGAGGAATCCAGTTTTCGCTATGCTCCGCTCATCTTTATCTAAGCTCCACCCAGACATCGTCTGTTTTGGGATCCCCGAACTCTCTGCCCATCAATTTCCAGAAAACTATACAGGTAACCTGTTGAATATTTTGAAACTATTTTGGCGTATTAACAAATTAGTTTCAAAATATTCAGTATGTTTATTGAATAGTAAAGCCACACAATTCGTATAACAACGCTTGGTCCGTCCTCAATTCAGCGTTCGTGATGAATTACTAGGCTACGTCATTCATGACGTAATTGATTGTGGCGTCATCATGCACGTCAGGTAGTTGATTATTACATATGATTGACTGAGGAACTGGAATCTCCCATTAGTAAGTCCACGTAGCCGCTGACACCATTATCTTGATAGTTATATAAATATTATTCATATTCCCTTCACTATGATGAAATTCTTATTGACGTAATTAGGAAAATTACATTATGATTGGGGCCGGTGGGTTCAATAATAATCTGTTCGAATTCTAAAATAGAATGTATATAATCAGTATCGGCTAGAAGTTTTGGTAAAT
Organism: Chaetoderma sp. LZ-2023a; assembly: GCA_034401795.1. Classification (NCBI taxonomy): domain Eukaryota; kingdom Metazoa; phylum Mollusca; class Caudofoveata; order Chaetodermatida; family Chaetodermatidae; genus Chaetoderma; species Chaetoderma sp. LZ-2023a. Next base: position 105,153,911 of record CM067367.1, read on the forward strand.
AATCTGATGTTGCCATGATGAATATAATTTAATCGAAGGAAACATGCAGATGAAACCCGTTCTAAAATTATCATACATTATTCTAAAATGTTGAAAAAAGTGAGTAAATATATGGGCTTCGGTTAATTTTGCAGAAAGTATTACGGGCTTGAGTTTTATGATGACCGAAGCCCATTTTACTCATTTTACTCATTTTCTCTATAGCTGTCAAATTCAGATGCGATATTTGATATTTTATACAGAATCCAGAGCCGTTGTAGCCTATATACCGTGTATGTATAGTGAATAGATCGAACTATATGTGCTTGATGACATATCTTGAAAACACCCATTATGTAGAAAGAAGCAAAAGTAAAAAACTGAGAGGAATCTCTACTACTGACCAAATCAAATCCACGACCACATCAATATTACAAAATATATCTATATATGAAGCTAGAATTTTAACATCATAGAAAAGATACAGTCTATTTCATATTTGCTTAGTCTAAGCTCAAGTTTTCAAAATGTATAAACGAAAATCTTTGAACTTTCATTACCTAATCATCTACTGAAGCTCGTTGTACGGAACCAATCCCGTTTTACGAATCGATCACGTTTTACTGGGATGATGAGCGTGATTGTGATTTCTGTTATTTGCAGCCTATGACCAGACCTTGCTCTATGGCAATGTATATCAATAAATAGATTGGTCGATCATTTGTTAAGCAAATATTACACAAGGATGGTTGTCCAATTATTTTGAACATAATCAGAAAACCTAATCATTTCTGGAAATATTCTCATTATTTATGGTATGTAATCCATTGAGACACACATAAATATGACCTAGTTGTGAAAGAGGAACGATAAAATTACATTTCACTATTGACTTTTTCAGTTGCACATTTATTTGTAAATCCAGATTTTAAATAATTCATCTGTAGGCGTTTTGTGATAGCTTAGTTCTGTTCAGTTCCCACCTCGTAAATAGTGTTGCTAAATATGAGAGAAGGAGAGAGAGAGAGAGAGAGAGAGAGAGAGAGAGAGAGAGAGAGAGAGAGAGATAGAGAGTGTTTGGGAGTGGCGGAGGGAAGGATGGTGTGGGGGGGGGGGGTTTGGGGAGAGGGAGGGAGGAGAGAGACTATTGATAACACATCTTACCTGTTATGGGCTAATGTGGGACTTCAAATAATCTTTTCTGCCTCTTGCTGATTATAATAACAACCCGGTTAATAACATTGACGTCTAAAATAATAATACTCACGATTGAATAAACACCTGTGTATTGCTGATTTTAATTACAATGTCTGCCTCTCTGGGCTCCATTGTCGATTATGCTATCTCACGCCAGATATTAATAATATATTATATGCTTTTCTCGACCACCGCGGGATAGGCTAGACTATTATATATGTCTGTGCTAAGAGAATCTTAATATAGATAATGTTGCTCCTGGCAGCCTATTGAAAACATGTCTTAGCAAGAGAACATCGAAGAATTGAATAGATTCCATTGAGATATATCATCTAGTCACCACATTGCTCCATAATAAAAATATACCTTATGTATGATACATATTCAATGCACCTGATCCCGATTTGACCAAGTATTAGACAGGATGGTGAAAACAACTAGATATATGATTGGCCCAGATCCTTGAATAGATTTCTGATGCAAAACCAGAATCGAGTTTATGAAAAATTGAAACCTTTTCTAGAATATAAATCATGTATCATACACATCCTAATTAATGTAAAACGCTATGAAATATCCTGAGGAAGAAAGTACAGCTCTACAGATAGTGCATTAGATTAAAATTTGAGCTGTGATGATTAACATACACCAGCTACAAATAAATACGGGCACGGGCCACATGCACTAGAAAAGCTGCTAAGATGTATGCGCGCAGAGATATGTATATGGAACACCCCGCTCTAATAAACTATAAATAATAAGTAAATGAATTTCACAGTGACTTTTTCTACAATAAATATACTGTACTAGAACAATATTTCGCTCTGACGTTTGCAAGAGAAATATGATAGTTCATGACATTGATGAAAAAACAACATCGAGATAGCTGTAATACACCATCTATGTCTTTACTTGTTAATCTCTCCATATCTTGAAATGTTTGCATGTGAGCGCCCGCCATGAAAACTCTTTTTCAACGAAAGAAGCACTCTTAAAACCGTTACAAATACTTCCTTTAGATAGCTGCGATGCTGATTCTGTCATTCAGAAGTCGCTGTTCAATAGGCATTAATGGGTTTATTTATCGATAAAGCTAGCCAGTGCAATGATTCTGAATAGACTGTGAGTGCGGGAAAGTGAACTTGGAATCAAACTTAATAGTCGAGGTTCTCTTATGGGGCAACAGGCAAACAGAAGTGGTTGAAAGTGGTACCACGTGATGTCCCATTGTCTGACAATTGTGTAAGAATTCCGAAAAGAAAGTTATACTCTAGAAGATTTCTGAAAAGCTAACAACTCGGTGGTGGCATTCACAAATCATGAAATGGATCAGAATTCTGTTTCCATTCAGTACATAACTTCCTGGTAGTTGTTGACTGGTCGATATTTCAATACATTATATTGTACTATTTCTGTGTATTGCTTTGCTAAGATAATACTGTACGTATGTCATTGCAAATATTAGGGGTTAAGTGACATATGCAGTATTTGCAGGCGGGGGAGTATACTTGATGGGCCTTTTGCGATACCGACAATAGGAACCAAACAATTATATGGTTAAACGCATGATCTTCCGATATACTCCCATGACACCAGCAGTTAATCTTCTATTTATTTATGCCAGGCTGAGTTATTCTAGTTCAGATGTAGGCAATCACCTGTGAACATAGATCTGATCCAAAAGTGACTCGCCCCTCAGCACCCACCCCCCTCTCTCTCTCTTTCTCTCTCTCTTTCTCTCTCTCTCTCTCTCACTCTCTCTCTCTCTCTCTCTCTCTCTATCTCTCTCTCTCTATCTCTCTCTCTATCTATATATCTATCTATCTATCTATCTATCTATCTATCTATCTATCTATCTATCTATCTATCTTTCTTTCTCTCTCTCTCTCTCTCTCTCTCTCTCTCTCTCTCTCTCTCTCTCTCTCTCTGTCTTTTTCACGCTCTCCCTCTTGTTCAGTTTCACTGAAGTCCTGACAAAATATGGCCTACAGCTGTTTCTATTGAAAGTACTGGTGCTAAGTTTTGTGGAAAACATTTTTATCTTCAAATAACTGGGCAATTTGTATTTTAGCCTACCTATACACATAGCCCATCTAAGCAGTACAATGGAAAATGCCTGCTCTATTTTCTTTTTACTTTAGACAATTATGTTTCTTCACCTGAATTCTGAGAGCTTACAGTATTCAGCGGGGTACCTACATGTAAAGAAACTTTGCATTCAGGTTAATATTAAATACTTACATATTTAATAATAGCCACAATAGACAAGGTTTATTAGCGATAAGGAACATGCCTTTGATGTAGTTAGGTACATATTGTGAAAGCAGTTCAAAACGCATGTGATGATATTCCATGCTTTGTGAATAACACTTTTGATACTGCTTGAATGAACCGCGAAATATAATAATGAGCACTTTGTATTATTGTCTTTCTAGGGTTATGCAATAGAAAAGAAGAGTAGTTAATTTTATTGGCTACTTACTCTGGGATATTATTAACCATTTAACCGTCAGATTTGTTCAAGAAAATTTCAATTTCCTCATAAAAATGTCCATTTGCAGACCAAGAGAGACTATTTTTGAAAATTTACCACTGGAATGACTGGTTCTGTTATCGAGCCAGTCATTCCAGTAGTAAAGCTTTAAAAAATAGTCTTCTCCTGGTCTGCAAATGTACATTTCTCAAGACCACTGCAGAATACGTTTTTGGCTGATATGAGTAGTAAAGGGTGGAAGGGGTGGGGTGTGATTGGGGTGGGGGAAGTTCAGCAATTACACTGTAGTATTAGAGGAGGAAAGTGGCGTAAGAAAGTTGCTGGTAGTTAGTAGTAGTAGTAGTAGTAGTAGTAGTAGTAGTAGTAGTAGTAGTAGTAGTGGTAGTAGTAGTAGTAGTAGTAGTAGTAGTAGTAGTAGTAGTAGTAGTAGTAGTAGTAGTAGAGGACTAAGTTTTAGACTGATAAAATATTTTTTATGAAATAAGAATATAAATTTGTAAAACGCATTGATGCATTGGAACGGGTAAAGTAGGATTGATTCATTCTGGGCAGTACATGTTTACCACACTGCATGTGCAGAAAAAATATGAGATCTGGCTGCTAAGTGGGGGAAAAGACGAGGTCTAAAACCTTCGACCCCTTTTATCTAGTCCCCTTATTTATGCACTGTCTGGATATGCTGGGACTTGCAAGCCTGGCAGCAGCTGCTGCATTAGCTAAGGAAGGAGCTTCAATTTACCCAAAAGATTCAGCACGGTCCAACTCACGTATCTCGCATTAAGATTTATTGCGTGTGTCTAGCAAAATCACTCAACAACACTTCCAACCTGCAGTACATGATTTAGACACTAAACCAGTTTGGTTCGGTGCAACGCATTCAGCCCAGTAATCCTCTCACTCGGCGTTTCATGAATATCAGTTTCAAGACAGATATTAGTAATCTGTTTGATATGATCGGGCTACTTTGAGAACAAGCATCTTTTCCAAGGCAATGACAGTTCCTAGTCAAATCAGCAACAGTATTGGCAGACAAATATTGTTTTATTAGGTCTTGAGAATTATTTGGCTTTGCAGGTTCAATGGGTTAATCCAGCATCTGTATAGTTGTAGCAAATGTGATTTGTGTATTATGCATGCTCACAGTGGGTCAGATACCATAGAGCGTCTATCTGGTCAGCAGTCTCGAAAGTGTTAAACGATAACAAATGATTGTCTAGCCAACTAACCTAATGTATTCGCGAGTTCTATCCCTGTCCCTCCAGTAATATATTATATAACCTGCAATATTGGCAAACATGTACATAGACAGATCGTCTGCTTACAGCTAGTTCAAACACTGAGCTCTCTTTCTGAGTTACTGGCTGACTGCAGTTCAAAGACTGCGAGGGGCAATCAATGAATGATTCATCTACACTCTAATATTAGTGAGATTGTAGCCAGTAGATTTCCTTCCAGTCAAATCAATCTAATAAAATGTGTTTACACAGATGGCAGCTCAGACAATGCAAACAAATCACTTTAGTTCAACGAGGCCCAATTTTCGATAAAATCGATCACCAGTGGAGAATGGACCTCTCCGGTTTTAGCTATGCCCCGCCCATCTCTAGCTTAGCTCCACCCACACCTCGCTCGTGTTGGGATCGATCGATCTCTGAATACCCTGACTATCAATTTCCAAAAAACTACAAATTTAAGTTGTAAGGCAGCAATAGCGCCCAGCCAAATTAGTTTCAAAATATTCAACAGCATGTTTATTAAATAGCAAAGAATTACAAAGACATACGATTCATACAACGTGTCGGAGTATTTGCGATTTTGTGACGGTCTAAATGGAACCCTTTGTGACGTAATGATTGTGACGTCATCATACATCCGCTGAACTGATTATGACGTCATACGAGATCAGATGCTAGATGGATACTCTGGAAAGGTGAATTAAGTAAAGCGGTGACTTCATAAAGATGCATGAAATTGAGTCACCGCATGTTGGAATCAATTTATATGCATAGAACCCTAACTTCAATAATTTAATTCTCAAGGTAATTACTTAGTTCATCAGTTCAATATTTCGAAACTAATTTGTCTGGACACTGTTGCTGCCTATGGCAAAATATTCAACAGAATGTTGACTAAATCGTAAATACATACAATCTGTACACTTGATGGACCGTTAAATATCCATGACGGAGCTAAATCCGTAATTCATGCCTATGCATTTTGACGGATTGGCACCCTACATGTGACATAATTATGATTATGACGCCATACAATTGAGTGACAGATCGGATCTATTCATTCGTACACTTGTCTGATTACCCAATGACGGAGCTAGATACGTCATTCATTAAGCATTTTAATTGTGCCGCCAGCCTACACGTGACGTGGGCTCTAATTGATTATGACGTCATAGTTAAGTGACAGATATGATCCATCCATTTAATTTTGCTTCGTGGATCGCAAGAATAGGCAAACACACGTCTACATGAGTGCTACAATGACGTGACGGTGAGGGGGCATATGCGATATGTTGGTGTGTGGGTGTGGGTGATGCACTAGTGGTGATGTAGTTCACATAGTTCGCAGCTTCCAGTCACTGTCAGTTCAATGTCATAGTCAAAGCGGGCAAGATCTTTTACGTCAACTATAGCACATGCACGTACACATACCATGCGAGACGGGCTGACGTTCCATCAGATGGCAGTGCACGTCACAGCCTATTCACGTATTCACATGCCAGCGACAATGGATTCAGCTGAGTTGGTGTAGAAACTGGATAGGTTTTAGTGGTGGGTCTGGCAAAATGCCATTAAAATGGTCATTCCCCTATACATTCCATTGATGGATTAACGGTGATACGACATTTCACATTGGATCATGGAGCTTAGATACCACATGTTAGTGATGACGTCACGTGCATTCTCCAATATATCTATCTAATGAGTCCAGCTTATCCATCTATCATATGATGTCATACTCATCTACGTGACATGTAGGATGACGCTATAATCAATTACGTCATGTATGACGTAGCTAGGTTCGTCACGAACGCTTAACTGATGACGGACTAACCGTTGTTGTGCGAATTGTATGTCTTTACTATTTACTACACATGCTGTTTAACATATTTTAAAACTAATTTGAATGGCCGCTAGAGGGAGATGCTGACTCATGCCTTTGACTGCTGTCTTGGCAATGACCTTAGTGGCCCCGTGAGCCACATAGTCGATACATTTACAGATCAATGTAATCATGTGCAGTCGTAATATGAACGCGTGTGCAAAGTCCGGTGATTCTATCTTCTTGAATTTCAGAGTTATGGCCAAAACGTTGTACAGGGTCAAACTATGGTGGTCATTAAGACAAGCGATCAATAGCTATGCTCTATAATATTTCCCCTGCTTGGTGCTAATAATATTTCCAACGATCCTAGCCTGGAGGAATGGTCCCAAAGGACCCGGTGACGAGGAACATGCAGAAAATGAGAAAGTCAAGACCAAATAGTCAGCATAATGATTGGAAGGTTGTGAACCACACCCATTGCAGAAATGGAAATAACAACCAGACTGCAGCCTGGGCAAGAAAGAAAGGATTGCAAGGTGCGCATCAAACACACGTTCAAGAGTATACATAGAGATTTTATGGAAAAGACACAAAACAAAAAGGATTTAAAAGTAGTATCTTTTAAGGCTAACATAGTTTATTTTGATGAGCTTTCGCACATGAATGTGCTTCATCAGGTGACAAGTACAATATGTACACTGTTTATATACAGTAATTAATACAATTCAAATACAAAAACAGTAATTGCTTTTACAGTGCTTTTACATTTATGTGCGAAGGCTCCTCAAAATACCTAAGTTAGTCTTAAAAGGTACTACCCTTGAAGAATCCTGTATATCTTGTCTAGCAGACGGCTACCTAACATTTCTATGGAAAAGAGCAGCATCGGGGCATTGGAAGATACCAGCCATCTTCACAAAACAAGATAGCATGATCATTTCCTTGTTGACAAACTCTCCAATGTGTGCTAAACCAATTACAACACACAATTTGCATCCGCCGTACCCAATTTCCAGATAACATTCCTGGAATTGATGAGATTGCAGATGATAATTCACAGCTAAAACAGAAATCAACTATAAGGATGTTGGCTGCACAACATCTGGATACATCTATGATACACGTATATCCCAATGGCTTAGCCAAGAATAGAGTACACGATGGAGATGGTGAGTGTACACAACGATGACTGCCGTATGAACAATATCAGACTCTATACCTATAAGAGAATCAACAAATTATATGGCAGAAATGGAAGCTATCCACCGGATAGCAGAAATAGGTCTAAGCCAAGAGAATTGAGGAATCACCAAGTAGTTATACTCAGTGATGTAACATCAGTATTTCAGACTCTGAATCACCCATGATAACGTCCATCAAGTCAGCTATAACACAGAAATGTTACCAGGAAATCCATGACACAGTGGCTACCACAACAATGTCCAGAAAACGATACCGCAGATGAATTTGCCAAATGGAGTTGATCAATAAACTAGATTGAATGTGACGTGAACTAGAGTGAATTGAAGACATTGCTCGAAGCCAGCATGGTAAAACATGCCACTTTGCATTGCCTAACCCTGGCCATTGGCCTTACTTAGGGAGATGTAAATTCTCTGAACACTTTGTTGAAAGCCAGCCCGTAAAACGTAAACATGTGAACTTACTTGACCATTTGACATTGGCCACCAGTATCCTTGCCGCAATTCAGTTCAATGGAGGATGGCTTTAATGAGAACCAACAAAGGAACTTTAATACTTCTGCCTCTTAATGTTTTAAAATCTGTAATTAATTCTTTTAACATTGGACTATTCGAACACAACGTATAGGTCTGTGTATGTCAACTGTTGATATTTTAAAGTTAATCTGACTAAAATCACCTAGTGTGGTAATAGGCAGCCGTGGCCTCTAGTCAGCACAATTCACTCAGCGTGCAAGATTAATTGCACTTGGGCTGTGTGACTAACAATTGTCTTTTGACAGGTACATAGCGGGGAATTTAGAATGTGGGCATAATGCAAATTGGTGGTCAGCATGAACACCTATTGTCTTATACATCAACACAATGGATCTTTCCAGTTTTAGCCATGCCCCGCCCACCGCTAGCTAAGCTCCACCCACGCTTCGATGTGTTGGGATTGATCGACCCCCGAATGCTCTAGCTATGAATTTCCTGAAAATTATACAGGTAAGCTGTGGAGTATTTTGTAACTAATTTGACTGGGTGCTGTAGCTGCCAATGGCAGCAACAGCACCCAGTCAAATTAGTTTCAAAATATTCAACAGAATGTTTGTTCTAAAGACATACAATTCGTACAACAACACATAGTCCGTATTCAAATATACGTTCGTGACATACTTTTCTACGTCATTCATGGCGTCATTCATTATGATGGCATTCTACAAGTCACGTAGTTGATTATGACGTCATATTATCGATGGATGACGTGGAAAGGTCCATTAATGGCACAGTTGGGAGAATGAGAATTATTCATTGCAATGGAAAACGAATCAAATGAAGAAAGTTATTAAATGTTCAAGCTCTTTAGTCTTTGGGGAAACAGTACCATTTATATGTAGATTGAGCAATTATAAGCATCAAAGAGCCACACTTAGTAGCAACCCTGTGGGATAGAGAGACAATGTGAAGTCAGACAAAATAATACATGTTAGCTCAGTCACACGGTTCTAAAGAGTGTTTGTAGGACGCACTGCGCTTATATACATGACAGCCATGGAAAGTTAAATTACAGACAAGCTACACAGATGTATTTCTCCCTGGAGCAGTTTCAACGGATGTTGTCTTTCATGGACATCACTTGCATAATGGTACAATGTTCCGGTCTGGAATACATGTTCGAAAGCCCGAAGAAGAAGAAGAAGAAGAAGAATAATGGATGAATCCAGATTTAGCTATACCCCCTAGCTAAGCTCCACCCACACTTTGCCCGTGTTGGGATTTATCGATCTCTGAACTCCTTGACTATCAATTTTCAGAAAACTATGCAGGTAAGCCGTTGAATTTTTTGCAACTAATTTGTCTGCATGTTGTTGATACATATGGCAGCAACTGTTCCCAGTCAAATTACTTTCAAAATACTCACCAGCATATTTATTAAATATTAAATACATACAATTCGTTAGTCCGTCATCAATTACGCATTCGTGACGAACTTAGCTACGCCATTCATGACGTAATTGTTTATGGCGTCATCCTAAATGTCACGTAGTTGATTATGACCTCATATGATTGACTGAGAACCGAGATTCTTCCATTGTAGCAGACTCGGAATTTGTCTGTGTTCATTACTTCGTGAAAGGTGTATATTGCAGACGTAACCTGAACAGTAAAGATAAACGCTATATGGATGACCACTATTCATCTTCTCCAGCAACACATGGTATTAAATGAGTAAATCACGGCTAGATCCATAAATCCATTGCTGGAAGCTGGTAGCCTTGGGAGTGTTCGCGATGCCATCCAGCAGAATGGATGCTGGATTTGCAATCTGCGAGAAACCTCCCAATAGATTTATATTCTCCAGAAAGTGTAAATAATGTAAGCACCATTCACAATCACGACGGGTGGGTGTACTGGCGGAAAGGATGATGGACAGTCCGGTGGTTGGGCGGGCGGGAAGGTACGCGCGTGCCGTCGTTTTGACCACGTGAGTCCGTCTCTTCAGAAATCGATGTCCAATTGCCCCCACTGCCTGAATCAAAGAACACCAGATAATCATCTATGTGGGCGTCGACCAGACAGCCTGTAATAAGAGTATGTCTAATGCCATGTGTGGAACATATAGAAGGATCCTTCACCTACCCACCAACACAATGGACATTATTGCTGTTGCGTCCTGTTACGCGTGCATATCGGGAGACATATTACATTGGGGATACTTGATCAATTATCACCTTGTACATTATAATGTCTTGCTTTGTGTGTGGGGAACATCGATTTATAGGCCATGCCATTGATGGACTGCTCAATTCACCTTTCTAGAGTATCCATCTAGCATATGACTTCATAATCAACTATGTGAAGTGTGGAATGACATCACAATGAATGACGTCATTATGACGTTATGAATGACGTAGACATGTACGTCACGAACGAATATTTGAAGACGGACTATGCGTTGTTGTACGAATTGTATGATAATATTATTATTTACAATTTAATATTTATTCTGTTGAATATTTTGAAACTAATTTGACTTGACACTGTTTCTGCCATAGGCAGCAACCGCACCCAATCAAATTAGTTATAAAATGTTCAACAGCTTACCTGTATAGTTTTCGTGAAATTGATAGTCAGGGCATTCGCGGATCGATCAATCCCAACACGGCGTAGTGTGGATGGTGTTTAGCTGGAGGGTGTGGGGCGGGGTATAGCTAAAATTATATAGGTCCACTGTGATGTATGTATATTATGTTCTAAGATTGAAATGAATAATCTTCGACCTTGACTTTTGAATCTTCACCTCACTAACGCATGTTGGACATGTCAGGTAAAACAATGTTCACAGCAGAACTATCACCATTACCGTTAATTGGACGGATTCAAAATAATAATAATATCAGTGGGTGCTAACCCCTTTCTTAGTAAAGCACCTAATCTGTAATAGAGCCGCTCTATCAACCATCGCAGACGCGCGAGTAGAATACATTATTAGACACATTGAAGGTTTCGGGTTGTCTACCCTTATTGATGACGTGTGCTCTACCCCCTTCGATGAAACCTTGTACGGATGGCTGCTGCGACAACCGGTTCCACCGATGAAGATGGAGCGTGACACTAGCACGCCTCGTAGGTACAGAGACCTGACGATATTTATATTAGTGCCTGGGCCTGATCTAACTGCGCGCTTCAGAACGATTGGTTCGACACGGTGGTCTTCCGTGTTCTCCAGAATAACAACAAATATGTGACAAACCTTTGCCTTGTATATATCACAAGGTGATCGTTTTACTTGCTAACTTTAACTATACAATAAACCTACAAAGTCGGTAACTTTTACTGTTACCTAGCGATCTATTTACAATCATTTAATATTACAATTCAATGTTTCCTAAGTTTCCCTAACTTTCAACCAGCTCTTGCCTACTTAAAGCCATTCAGCAGGAGCGTTTTACAAGGTGCGAGGCGGACCGAACTCTCGATTAAAGTTAAAGTCCCCCTTATGTACTATCTCAGTTTCTATTCTCCCTCCATCTTGGTTTCGCACCGCCGGAGGTTGCTCTGATTCTCATTGGATTATGACATCATTTTGACCAATCAAGACCCCGACCCTCCCTTCCCGGGAGGGTGCTTTCTACCTAGCACCTGCGGTTTGGCTGGTTCTTGAGTGATGGGATCTGTCGTTCCCCTAACTTTATTTTAGAATTCCAGCTGGCTTCCCATGTCATTCCTGACGAAGGACCTGCCCAAAATGACGAATGCTGGTTTGATACCAAGGCTTGCTGGTGGATTAGCACGCCTCTCGATTTATATGTTTTTGATAATAACTTTCGATTGTGTCCTAGCACGCCTCTACAATTGAATGTTTTTGCTCATGACTTTCGATTGTGTCCTAGCACGCCTCTACAATTGATATGTTTTGATCATAACTTTCGATTGTGTACCTACCGCCTACAGGACGCTACGATGTCCATGTCATGTTCATTGCCTATTAGTCGACAACTTGTAGAATGCTAGAGTTAATCGGCACACGAGTTACCATTCCTCATAGCCGGGTTATTCTCGAGAACACAGACCGCTACGTAATTAACCAAGTCCGTTTGTCCTATCTAATCCCTTGATTGATTCCCACCTGGTGCCAACCATTATCTTTTATGCTCGATTCAGTTTCGGCGAAACTGTACCTGCACTAGCTGACGTATCTGCTGCCAGTCATCCAGTGCTGATAATATATATCCAAATAATAAGATGCTCTAGCCGATGATCGGTGCATCTAAATATACACAGTGACATAGTCTCTTAGCTCACCTGGTATTCAAACAAGAATTGTGCTCGGGCTTACTCCTCGTACATATAAGATGTCCAGCGGGGTCATGACCTCCCCACAATACAGTCCCATATCTACAACATAACCAGAGTATTAGTATTAGTCGATATGTGAGCCAGTCGGGCGGTTGGGCGGTCACTCGCTTATCCTGTTTATTAGTCAGTCTGTCAATCTCTTGACAACACATGTGCTACGATAGAGATGTAAGAATTTTTCAAAAATGTCAACCATTCGACGTTACAAATTGACCAACAAACTGACTGGCCGACAGAACGATTTCCAGTAATTTTCAGCTGCAACTAAAGAGTTAATCATTGTATAATATCCCAGCAATGCGCAAAGCCGTATCTATTCGATGAAATATCGATCATGATAGATAAACACTATAAATCTGCTTCTTGCTGAAGATGAGGAGCAAAGGAATTGGAGTACAAATTCTGGCCGAACGCAGCTGTCTCCAGTAATATGAGCCTAGATGGTGACTGAAGAGATACGGCCTTTTATTACCCCTCAGTAATGCCACATGACCATATGCTGTTATTTGATTGGTTAAGATCAGTGATGTATGATCCGATATTTCCCTCACGCGAGCGCAATACTACACCGCAGCCCCTGCGCGAACATCGTGTTTTAGTCTTAATGCGCAAATTAATTATGACGTAACAATAGGGAATGACGACGCTCATGACGTCATAAGGGTTGATGCATTTGGAAACTGACGTCATAAAGTGTTGAAAATTGGCAATATTTAAGATAAGATAAATTCTCTCTCTCTCTCTCTCTCTCTCTCTCACACACACACACACACACACACACACACACACACACACACACACACACACACACACACACACACACACACTCTCTCTCTCTTTCTCTCCCCCTCTCTTTTTCTTAATCTCTCGCTGACGTTTGAGGAGTAATACATTTGTTACAGCAATGTTTTGGCGGGAGTACGGGCTATTACCACATGTGCAAACGAATATATTCGCTGCGCTCGGGAAATACAACGTTTGCACGTCTGGTAACAGCCTGTACGCCCGCCAAAACACTGGTGTAACTAATATAATCTAGACTAATAACTGACGTAGATATTTCGGATCTTCTCTTTGAATAAGCCAGTATGCCCGAGGAGAGAACATGGAGCTAAGAATGGCATGCCATTTGATCAGTAGACCCTGTTATAAGCTAAGAGTTTCATGACATTTGAACAGTACACCCTGCTATAAGCTAAGAATGTCGCGACATTTGAATGGTACACCCTGCTATAAGCTCAGCATTCCATGACATTTGAATAGTACACCCTGCTTTAAGCTAAGAATTTCATGACATTTGAACAGTACATCCTGCTATAGGCTAAGAATTTCAAGACATTTGAACAGTACACCCTGCTCTAAGTTAAGAACTTCATGAGATTTGAACAGTACACCCTGCTGTAAGCTAAGCATGTCATGCCATTTGAACAGTACACACTGCCATAGGCTAAGAATTTGATGCCATTTGAACAGTACGCCCTGCTATAAGTTAAGAATTTCATGACATTTGAACAGTACACCCTGCTATAGGCTAAGAATTTAATGCCATTCGAACAGTACGCCCTGCTATAAGCTAACAATTTCATGACATTTGAACAGTACATCCTGATATAAGCTAAGAATATCATGATATTTGAACAGCACACCCTGTTATAGGCTACGAATTTAATGCCATTTGAACAGTACGCCATGCTATAAGTTAAGAATTTCATGACATTTGAACAGTACACCCTGCTATAGGCTAAGAATTTAATGCCATTTGAACAATGCGCCCTGCTATTAGCTAACAATTTCATGACATTTGAACAGTACATCCTGAAATAAGCTAAGAATATCATGATATTTGAACAGCATACCCTGCTATAAGCTAAGAATTTCATGACATTTGAAAAGTACACCCTGCTATAAGCTAACAATTTCATGACATTTGAACAGTACACCCTTCTATAAGCTAAGAATTTCATGACATTTGAACAGTACACCCTGCTATAAGCTAACAATTTCATGACATTTGAACAGTACACCCTTCTAAAAGCTAAGAATTTCATGACATTTGAACAGTACACCCTGCTATAAGTTAAGAATTTCATGATATTTGAACAGTACACCCTGCCTTAAGCTAAGGATTTCCTGACATTTGAATAGTGCACCCTGCTATAGGCTAAGAATTTCATGGCATTTGAACAGTACACCCTGCTATAAGCAAAGAATTTCATGACATTTGAACAGTACACATTGCTATAGGCTAAGAATTTAATGACATTTGAACAGTACACCCTCCTATAAGTTAAGAATTTCATGATATTTGAACAGTACACCCTGCTATAAGCTAACAATGTCATGCCATTTGAACAGTACACCCTGCTATAAGCTAAGGATTTAATGACATTTGAACAGTACAAGCTGCTATAAGCTAAGAATTTCATGACATTTGAACAGTACACCCTGCTATAAGCTAAGGATTTCATGACATTTGAATAGTACACCCTGCTATAAGCTAAGAATTTCATGGCATTTGAACTGTACACCCTGCTATAAGCTAAGAATTTGATGCCATTTGAACAGTACACCCTGCTTTAAGCTAGGAATTTAATGACATTTGAACAGTACACCCTGCTATAAGCTAAGAATTTCATGATATTTGAACAGTACACAGAGCTATAGGCTAAGAATTTAATGACATTTGAACAGTACACTCTGCTATAAGTTAAGAATTTCATGACATTTGAACAGTACACCCTGCTATAAGCTAAGAATTTCATGACATTTGAACAGTACACCCTGCTATAAGTTAAGAATTTCATGACATTTGAATAGTACACCCTGCTATAAGCTAAGAATTTCATGGCATTTGAACTGTACACCCTGCTATAAGCTAAGAATTTGATGCCATTTGAACAGTACACCCTGCTTTAAGCTAGGAATTTAATGACATTTGAACAGTACACCCTGCTATAAGCTAAGAATTTCATGATATTTGAACAGTACACAGAGCTATAGGCTAAGAATTTAATGACATTTGAACAGTACACTCTGCTATAAGCTAAGAATTTCATGACATTTGAACAGTACACCCTGCTATAAGCTAAGAATTTCATGACATTTGAACAGTACACCCTGCTATAAGTTAAGAATTTCATGACATTTGAACAGTACACCCTGCTATAAGCTAAGAATTTCATGATATTTGAACAGTACACAGAGCTATAGGCTAAGAATTTAATGACATTTGAACAGTACACTCTGCTATAAGCTAAGAATTTCATGACATTTGAACAGTACACCCTGCTATAAGCTAAGAATTTCATGACATTTGAACAGTACACCCTGCTATAAGTTAAGAATTTCATGACATTTGAACAGTACACCCTGCTATAAGCTAAAAATTTCATGACATTTGAATGGTACACCATGCTATAAGCTTGGAATTTCATGACATTTGAACAGCCCATCTCGCTATAAGCTAAGAATTTCGTGACATTTGAACAGTACATCTCGCTATAAGCTAAGAATTACATGACATTTGAACAGTACATGTTTCTATAAGCTAACACTTTCATGACATTTGAACAGTCTATCCTGCCATAAGCCTAGAATTTCATGACATTTGAACAGTGCACCCTGCTATAAGCTAAGAATTACATGTCATTTGACCAGTACATCTCGCTATAAGCTAAGAATTCCATGACATTTGCACAGTACGCCCTTCTATAATCTAAGAATTTCATGACATTTGAACAGCAAATTCTGCTTTTAGCTAAGAATTTCATGACATTTGAACAGTACACCCTGCTATAAGCTTGGAATTTCATCACATTTGAACAGTCCACCTCGCTATAAGCTAAGAATTTCGTGACATTTGAACAGCACATCCTGCTATAAGCTAAGAATTTCGTGACATTTGAACAGTACATCTCGCTATAAGCTAAGAATTCCATGACATTTGAACAGTACACTCTGCTATAAGCTAAGAATTTCATGACATTTGAACGGTACGCCATTCTATAAGCTAAGAATTTCATGACATTTGAACAGTACACCCTGCTATAAGCTTGGAATTTCATGACATTTGAACAGTCCATCTCGCTATAAGCTAAGAATTTCGTGAACATTAAACATGAACGCTTCAAACACTTTAAGGTCAGCTTCGCTGATGTTAGACCATGCTTATGATCTCGCGAGAACTAATAATGGCGTTGATATATTAACGTATGAAACCACGCATAACCACGATGAAAGATGTATCATTATTCGCCTCACCGTGGAATACGTGGTAGAACACTACGCGCCTATATCGTCGGAATCTGGTTCTGAACCATCTTCCACGGCGTAAGGGCTTCCTACATTCTATTGCGTACACACCCGCAACACACACACACACACACACACACACACACACACACACACACACACACACACACACACACACACACACACACACACACACACACATACACACACACACACACACACACACACACACACAACACACACACACACACACACACACACACACACACACACACACAACACACACACACACACACACACACACACACACACACACACACACACCTCACGCATCAACACACAGACTCACAAGAACTGGGCATTCCCTCACGCGCATGGCGCCACGTGCATAAGCGCCACGCGTGTGCCCCATCTCCTCTAAGTGTACCTGTGTACGTATACCCTGTTCAGTTCACGTGTATGACGTGTATGCGTGCGTGCGTGCGTGCGTGCGTGCGTCTTCTATGTACCCATATAAACGCATGTGTATGTTGTGTATGTATGAAACATAATTTTGTTTTTTTGGTGGCCCCTTAAAAAAAGAGGCCTATTTTTAATTTTTTTATTTGCATGGTCGAAAACGTTTAATCTCTATTTTGCAATTGGTACTTCCTGTCATTCTCGCACCACATACACGCGCCGCAATCATAACGAAGTTGATACTTTGTATGCAGCCATTCGTTGTAACTACGTTCATTCGGTTCCACTAGATATTCTCTCCAGCGGTTCTGGATTTCACGCATTACTTTTTTAAATGGCTGCCGAACCGGGACTTCGTTATGTCTGTTGCACTCCACGCATCCACACTTAATCGGTATAGAGCTGATTTTTCGCCAGCGATCGCATAATAAAGATTTGTTTTCCATTTTCACTTCGCAAATTCAAAAAGATGAATGCCTAACTAGTAGCGCGCATTTTGCTTTTATGGCTAACATATGAAAGCTGTCAGTAAAACTAACCTTTCAATCTGAACACGCCCTTATTTTGCTCACGTGTTTTTCCACCGCTTAAGATTAACATCATCGGATTTCAAAACATAACTGTGTGGACAATTGCATGAACAAAATTCGTTTCCTCGCGCCATAAATGTTTGATTGGCATTTGCTTTTTACAGAAACTAGAATTGATATGAGCGACATTAATACACAGGATTCAATTACGGATGAGAGCACGTCATACGGTTCCCGCATTCAGATGTTAAATCCAACATTTTGGCGTAGTAAAAAATTCATGCGTATACGATTAATTGGTGTATTAATTTTTTGACCGTTGTGGAGCACCGCACGCTCCTAGTGTGACATTGTGTGTTAGCCATTATCGGTATGTGCTCGTGTTAAAATGTATTCTTCCGGCGCGTATAAAAAATGGTGATAATTCGGGATGGTGGCTATCAATGCTCATAACGCCACTAGGTACTGTAAAGGTCGTACACACTACCCTTTTAGTAGGATATTTCACGCTTGTCTGTCTCAGAGTAACCGCGTGTGCCACTAGCAGATCTGCCGATGGAATAACTTTGCGTACAAATAAGTTAGCTGACAATATTTTCAGTTTAGGCCTCACTCCTACTGCAGCCGTAATGGCGAAGACATCTTTACTCCGCTGTAGACATACTCTTAAATCTATGGAACCGAGCAGGAATCAGTCCTGCAGCGACATATCACTGTGTATGCGCCCCATTAATTGTACTGTTTTACTTTCAGCCATCATTTTTCTGCAAGCTTGAAATCCTAAGTTAGTATCGGCGATATCATCAAATTCAACAGCATCAATTATTTTCCATCCGGTAAGATGTAGATGTGAGGATGCGGCATCGCTCCCATAATTAAGCAATGTTTCAAAGTATGAACGGTAAGCGTAATTTTTGTCCAAGTCCCTGACACGTTTTCCATTCTAAAAATACATCCACTTGTGAGAACATCATATGCATAAGATTAGTCGCAGGCGCTATCATCTCATCCTCCTCGAGTGGCCTCTCATCACCATTTTGGTCTAGCTTTACTAGCTTAACTTTAATTGAAAGATAAGATTGCGCAAGATCTAAATGTCTATCAGCAGACCCGCTGACGTAAAACTCAATTGGCCCACTATCTTGATAAACTTGATACAGGTAGAAACTGTTCCAATTTTGCAGACTCCAATGTTGTCACTACGGGACGTGTCTGAAAAATTTCTAATTCGCTCTTCGAGCACTCACATATTTGGCTAAGTTCCATGGTTTTTTTTGTTAATTAAAGATATCTGTGTGTTTTCTCTGACGTCAATTGCGACCCATCCTTTTTGGTATCGCATGCATTGACTGAGCATTACCTGCATTATTCCTCTTTTTACGTTTCGGTTAAGGTGGTCTTAAACCACCATGCATGGCTGTTCCGGTACCAAAGACCTGGCAACACCATGCGCTCTCGATTTTAATGCTGTTTTAACATATTTCCCAGCCATTACATTCTCAGCTAGGCCGATTCCTGCGCTAAGACTTTGTTTACCTACTGATTTAGCTACATTGTTTGTGATAGATATTGATGAATGTAATAGGCCACCTAAGATATTACCGAGTCCATGCCCTGATTGGTATCGCATGCCTACACAAACTGGAATACGTCCATGGCCCGCTTGACTCACGTAGTAACGTGCCAGTGTTGAAATGCTCATTCTACCACTCAGTCTCCCTATAACCGTTGTTGTCATCGTCCGAAATGCGGGCAGAGTACACTCAGCAATGCTCCGTCCTTGAATGGTACATTGGCACCAGTTCTATTCGTTATAAGTATTCCAATATTATCAATGTAGGTCTTTGACACAGCGCGGTATTTAATATCAGTAAACGTCCACTGACATATATCTTTCCCTCCATCCATACTAGAAACGGGTATCACTCTGAGTAGTGGTGCGGAAGTATCACCTACCACACTGCGTGAGACTACGTCACAGTATATATACGCAGTCGTAGGCCCAACCTCATGATTCGAATGAAATGATTCTTTAAAGTCTATAGGCCCCCATATGTATTTTTCCTCCTTCGAATCCGATTAAATTTGCTACTTCTCCACCTAATCGTATAACGTAATTATCTTTAACTGAGAAAGAAACGAGATTCACGCGATGCAACTAAAAATTGAAATAATCTTTTTGTGTCTAAATCTTGCCTTGCTATCTATTTGACCATTTAGATAGTCTACCATATTTTCCACTGCATAGTACCCTTTAGGCACAGTGATAAATGGTGCTTCTAATTGCACATATTGATATTCACTTCTCCGCGAACGTTTTTTTCTCCCATTATTTGTTTGATCATTTTGTGCATCCCCGATCAGCAGGACGAGGATTACCGAGGTCATCTTTTAAAACTAGCACATAAGGCGTTGTCTTTGCCTTTTCTATTTCCACTGCTCTATCGTCAACTTTGTTAATTTCTTCTTCTGGTTCACCATCGTCTTTCTTCTTCTTCATCTTTATTTTCCTTTTAGTAAATACGTATAGTTGTACAAAACTTTCCTTTGAAATAGTAAGCCAACTCCTCGGATATAGTACACTCGAGAGGCCCACTTCCCATTCGCCATTTAATGTTAATGGAGTTTGCAGGCGAGTTCTAATCTCTGATATCTTATTGTCTGGAAAGAACTGCGTACTACTATTCCTCGTTCATTCTGACTTGAATGACATATGTCTGTCTTTATGCACGGACTAGGCAATAAATACCCTAGACATCCACTTACAAGCGATATCCATATGCCTGATTGACCATTTTGTATACTCAGATTCACGATGCACGCAATGATTATTATATAAAGTATTATAACTTGAGCTAGGTATACTATTTCTTCTTTCGGTACACTTGAACCATCATTTGCCACATGCTCTGATTTGGCCTTCTCTCTATATAATCATCCATTGTTAATGATGTATAGTACTGAGTTCAGCAACCCACGTGTTATACTTAGATGGGTAACCGAGCCACTTTACCAGATACTTACGATGTCCCTTCTTATTTTTTCTACTTTTAAGCATTCTTTCCACCGCATACTCTTTATCAGTTTCTTTTATCACTTGCTGTATCTCATCACGATAAAAAGTACCAATAACCGGATCGCTTGCATAGTCTTCCAATTTATATAAGTATGGATATTTGTCTGTAAGTATCTCGCGTACCTTAAACAATTCGCCACTTCACTGCCCACGATATGTTTTTTCAAATACCATTTTAGCGTGAGATATTCTAACATTGTATATACTAAATATTTTTAGATTTGGCGTGTTTCTTCGGCTTCTTACCATATATATTTCTTCATGCGATTAACTCAGTACTACGCTCGACTTCTAAAGGTGGCATTCGCGTACTGGTATGTGTGGTGTTATTGTACACTGTGACTAAACTAGGTAATACATCAATGTACTTTCGTGTATTCTTATACGTTATGTATATTCGTCCCTTCAGCGTGTGTTTTCGTTTCATTTTGAGAAGTGTAGAAATGTATTCCATTATCTTTCAAATACTTCTTCATTACATGATTTACGAACTCACCCCCTTTGTCTGTTTGAATAGGGTGTGGGTGGCACTCAGTACATTCCAGTATTGTTTCTAACCCTTTCTTGACAGCTGAAGACGTTTTACTAAAAAGAATTTCCACCCATGCGTATTTTGAAATGGCATCAACTATGCATAACAAATATAACACGTTTTTGTTCTCTTTTGCCAGCATTCCCACCGCGCATAGATCTGCCTGCCATAGTTCATCGACTGCTGAAACTCTTATTTTTCACCTGTTAAACTTTGTTCCCTGTGGTCTGTGTAGCGTATATACTTCTTGGCGTTTTAGCCATTTGTCGATATAGTCACGTGGTATTTTACCTTTGAATGCATCATATAGCTTTTCTTTCCCACCAAAAGATGCAAAATGTTTCAGATCGAAATATACTTTTGCCAATTTAGCATCATTTATTACTTATCTAAATTTACCCACACCGGAGTTGAATGCCCCTTTTTCTTCCTTCTGCCCGCTAGAGAACTCTTTCTACGTATTCTTTTACTCACGGGCGATGGCATGTACTCACTGATGCTAACATCCTTTTCTGCACCATTATATATCTGTCTCAACACTTTCTCTTGACCTACAAATCTATGTGGTATGTTTAGGTCATGTAGCAGATTAAGAAACTTTCCTTCCGCTTGATCACGCATACCAGTCGTAAGAGGTTTTCACCCATGTGCTACTACGTTTGTAAGCAGGTCAAGTAGATTTTGGGAAAAAACGTACCCTCTATTGTCACTTTGCTCATTAGCGTTAAAACGTTCAGGAACCATACGTAAAATATCATTTACTCCACTGGCTTTTGTCTTGTATGTTTTCGGTACCCCACCCCCTGATCGTACGTTCAAGGATTTGTGTGGGCAGCGCACCATAGCTAGTTATGGGGTGCAGAGGTGGTAGTTGATATTGCTGTCCTTGCGTTTGCTAATAGTAGTGCCTATACTTATCCAATACTTGCGAATACAATGTCGCTTTTTCATTCTCAGTCAGATCGTCTCTAGCTAATATATTAGATATCTCGTTGTCAAGACTAATAGCTTTACATATCGATGGATCTCTTTGTAGCAATTGTATTTTACTCTGTTCATTTAAATTACCTATCAATTCATGAGGAACTAGCGCCACTTTTCCTGTATGTTCCATCTTTCCACGTGAACAGTTTACCAATTAATGGAGCTGCTGGTAATAAGGCTCCTAAAATTCCACCTGTTTTTAGCCATTCATAGAAACTGTTTTCCAGTTCTAGTCCCAAAAATGTGGACTAAGCTACCTAAATTTGTTGTTGAAGCTCCGTCTGTGAATGCATTCAAGGCCCGTCTAGATAGATACTGGAGAGACCAACCATTGGTACATGACTATACAGCACCTATTGAAACCGGAACAGAACGTGCACAATATGATGATGAAGAAGACGATCTGACCATTGAGGCATAAGGCCTGTGGTCAGAAACAAACTAAGTAAACCTAAGTATTACACGCACCCGCTAGCATTATCCCTGCCACAAATGGATTTTGGCCATCCGTCGATTCAGAAAATAAAGTCTTAAATTTAGTCATGGCTAAACGTCAGATGGCTACGTCATCATTACAATATTCGATGAGATTCTTATCGACATCGTAGTGCTCCTGTCTAGATATCTGTTCGTCGTACCAGTGATCAAATTCAATCAATTCAAGTGCATTCATATTTTGTGGACAGAATATCTCCCTCTCGGGAAAGGGTATTACGTTAGCCAATATTGAGGCGTGTTGAGCTGATGGGGGAAATGTCCCCTTATGAACAGGAAGATTAAAAGCATCGCCCAACTTACATAATGAAAGACGAAAAAAGTTAACGGAATCAATCAAATGTATATTACCTATGTCAAATGAGAGAACTGTAAGACCACGCATGATAACATTTGTAGGTTTAAGATGTAGGCTAGCGGTTTTGCAAATGAAGGAGTACAAGAGAATCATAGGCGCGAGCGTTGTGCCCGATCACCAAGTAGTCAGAGAAAACATATTTTCTCTCGATACTTTTAAAGATACGCATAGCCTTAATGCGTGTCAGCCAGCTAACGATCTGATCCACTGCGTCTAACCTGTGAAAGTGAACATATCCAAAATTCGGGCCTCGGTGAGATATAGAGCAATCGTCTTCAAGTGGTTGTTCGAAGCACGCATCGCAACATACGTTGGCTACCACGAGATTAACTTTATTCTCTGCAAGAATATTAGTATTGCCACTGTCGATAGGTGATAAATATGTTTCTGTATCGTAAATAATGTAATTTTAAAAATCTTCGTAAATACAAATGTCAGCATCCTTACGCATAGAGCGTGCATGGGATAATGACACAATAGGTTCTTCAATTACTTTATGATAACACGTATGATTTTCAGTAATGACATACTTCTCTTTACACGTGTGACATTTTGTCATACCACAAACGTGTTCATCGCCATCTTTATGAATGCGAATGAAACAGTGGGTACACGCCTTCACGATTTCGCAGGTCCAATTAGAGAAGCGGTTCGCCACACATTGACTGTTATACAACTTACGATGACAATCATTAGACATTATTTTATGCGAGGTGCCTGTAGAAGTACAAGATCCTTTATCAGAATAAGGTGTCATACAACTACGACACCGCGTTTCACATGCGTGATCACTATCGTATAATGCATTATACTGCGTGCAGTGATTATGTTCTGAATGCATAAGATTAATATGTGGTAAACTCGGGAAAGCTCTACCGAGTAGGTGTTCTTGTGTTGTCTCTGAGTAGACTTGAATAGAAAATTGAATGCGAAAATGTTCCTGAAATTTATACCAATCAGTACTCTTAATTTCACGTTCAGAAATACAGCAAGCTGTGTGATACTCACGTGCCATATGCGTCAAATATGTTTTATTACATATCAAATTAAGCCATTCACATGTAAAGATTAGTTTGTTCATTTTCTCAATAAATATTATTCCTAAAAATATTCCTGCAGTGAAACAGAATGGATATTCAGCGCAAACGGGTATAATACATTTTTAATACGGATGTACGCATTTACATCAGGCGAATGTAAATTTAATAAATTTAAATGTCTAGCATCAGCCGAACCTCAGAGAGTATCATTTCGCCCACCTGAATAGTAGTCCTCTACGCGAAAAACGTGAAATTCAAATCCGTCTGATAACCTACAATCAGTGTTTGACTGAATGACTTTTTTCACTGATTCTAAAATTACGTCAGGCATAATTTCATTCCATGGCCTAAAATCCATGG
Source organism: Chaetoderma sp. LZ-2023a (assembly GCA_034401795.1). Classification (NCBI taxonomy): domain Eukaryota; kingdom Metazoa; phylum Mollusca; class Caudofoveata; order Chaetodermatida; family Chaetodermatidae; genus Chaetoderma; species Chaetoderma sp. LZ-2023a. The sequence goes on from CM067367.1 coordinate 105,178,770, forward strand.
CTATTGGCATTTCCAATGAAGGATGAATTAACTCGATTCTCACGTGATCATTCGGCTGAACATTACTATATTCACTATACATATCAGGCAAAGATTGAAAGGCGTCAGACACGAACTCAGAATGAGTAAGTGATGTATCAGCTATAGGATAGCTGTTAAAATATCCCTTATATCCAGTACCTTCGATACGATACTTTTTGCTGCAGTATTTGCGCACAGTCTCCACAGATATAGTCGGTATAATCAAATACCGAACCTCCGATTTGAGGGTACTCACAGTGAACATGTTGCAAATAATGATTAAGAAGGTTTTCGGTAAGTGCTATATTCTCCGATATACAATGAGTGATTTCATCGTCGATGAGACTAAATTCATCTGCCGTATGTTTTGCATGTGTGTCAATAAGAGTTTGTTGAGAACGAACGATTACATCACTGTGATAAGTGGAATCATTAGGAAGGGGAGCAAAATCCAGAGATAGGTCGTTAGGAGAAGACTCAATGCAGCTGTGTCAAATAAATTTAGGTCACACCCATCACGTACATCGGTTGAAGCAGAATGCATAGGTTCAATTAGGTTATAATCATAAACATTATGAGGGCAATTGAAAAATGATGATGATGACGATGATGATGGTATGGTACTCATATGAGGAATAGATAGTTCAGTTCTCGTATGAGCTGCTAGATCATCGGTAGAAGCAGGTTGCGTAGGTACGATTATTTCATAATCAATAACATACTGTGGATAATTGCTAAAGGATGACTCAGTACTCCTATCGGGAATAAATAGTTCAGGAATTACGTCTTTGATGTCATGAGTAGGCAGATCTGCAGCGTTATCATCCGTAAAACTTAAGTTACGTTCATGTTCTGCTCTGTTAACGGATCCCACAGATGACATACATGGGAATACATCCACCCCATAATCATAAAAATGATCCGGATAATTGAATACTGACACATTGGTATTCATAATAGTCAGTCAGTTCAGTAATTACTTCACGGTAATCAGGAACCAGTACAGAGTTGTCATCGCTATAATTTTCGTTACGTAATGCAATGTCATTATGCTCACCAGATGCACACCGTTAAGAAATTGTCTCGTCGGGATGATAAAAGATAGTATCCAATAATGCAAGGTTATCAGCTTGTTCATCAGTTAACGAGGGTAGAGCTACGTTTAATCTAGTGACATCAGAGTCATGCACCTGACGCAAAATCGCATTGACCGCATTTTCACATTCGTTAACTCCTTCACTTATATTAGCAGCCATTTTGTAAGGAAATAACACAAAATGTCTTTAACGTACACTTATTTACTTCTCGTTAATAAAATATTTTAAAAATTATTCTTTTAAAATCTACATTCAATACGTAAATATTAAGAAAGTTAAAGGAACAAATATTATACTTCAGAGAACTGACAATTAACAGGCGAATAAAGGCGCGTTCTATTTAAATACGCTCACACGCAGAGAAAAAATACGCGCAGTGCAGAGTTTGGCCGTGCTAGCATACCTTATCCCTCCTCCTCCTCCTCCTCATCCACCTCGATTATGCGATCACCTCTACCTCTTATAGTTTACCCGCTATACCATGGTAGCTAACCACGGGGAGGGGGTGGGGGTTCGGGTGGGTGGGGGTGGGGGCGCGCAGCTAGTTTAAAACATAAAATACCAAACTTTTAGGGGTTAAAACTTTGCACACGCAGACGTACAACTACTACAAGACACGCCACATACTAACACACCATTCGTCAAAATTATAACGCAGTACCCCATTGTCAGTAACATCCTATCAATTATATGACACTATTCACGCCAAATCTTTTCAATAACATGTATATATATATATATATATATATATATATATATATATATATATATATATATATATATATATATATATATATATATATATATATATATATATATATGCATAATTTAATTCTAATGCTGTACGTCATTGTTCTTTCTGTCACCTGTATGCCATTCTTCTCTTAAACAATAACGTACAGCGACAGAATGAACCTGTACCACTGTACGCCATTGTTTAAAATAAAAGAAGAATAGAGTACAGCAGAGCAACTAACTACTGTAGTCACGCGAACAGTAAAGGTCAATGTCAACAGACAAAATTATTGCACCTAGCAGTCACTAATAATTTTCATTTGACAGGTACATGGCAGGTTATTTTACGGGGTTGTTATAATGAGAAGTGGTAGTCAGCGCGGGCACACTTGCTCACACATCAGCACTGAAAGTGAAACTTATTCAGCACAATGCAATCAAATAAGGCAAGTTATTTAATGTTGGAGCTGTGTAGACTCAAATCGAAACACACCATTTATAGGTAGAATTAGCAAGTAAAAGCATCTGCGTCCCGAATTTCAAAGCACCTCTGGAGGATAGAGAGTTAATGTGAACCTAGACACAATAACAAACAGTGGCTCAGTCACACTGTTTTAACGGGAGTTTTTCACGCATTGCAGTATATGTCTGACAGTCGTAAACAATTAAATTACAGCCACCCTACACGCCATCCCTAACTGCACTGCTCCCTGGAGGACCTACAATGCAAGCTGTGTTTCAATGGTTCCACTTGCATAATGCTATACTGTTCCGGCCTGGGATGAACGAATGTAAGATGTTCAGCAAACTCTGAATTTGACCGTGCTCATTCTTTCAAGAAATGTGTACATAGTATACATAAGCCGAATAGTAAAGCGCGATGGGAATGACCACTTTTTAACTTGTCAAGAGACGAATTGTATAATATGTGTAAATCACGGAGAGATCCAGAAAGTCACTTGGTGAGATGGGTAGACTGGAGAGTGTCAGGATGGTGTCCAGCAGAATGAACGATGGCTTTGAAATCGGCGGGACCGTCCCAACAGTGTCTCAAGAATGTGTAGATAATGTGAAAACCATTCAGAATCATTAAGGTACCAGAGAATTTGGGCGATTGAGACTTTTCTTTAGATTATCTGCTTTCAACCTATTAAAATATACATGTTTCTGTTATTAGAAGTCCACGTGCGTGCTTGCGTGCGTTCGGAGCTATCAACCAGCACAGACACAAAATAACAAGAGTATTCGTATTCGCCGAAATATCAGTCAGTCAGTCGGCCCGGTTGGTCGCTCGGTCTATCAGTCGGTCGGTCAGTCAGTTGGTCAGTCAGTCAGTCGGTCTCTCTGTCAATCCATTATTCTGTTTATCTTGACGATAAGTGTCTCATGATAGAGATAGGACATAAGTATCTTGTCAGAAATGTCAAATATCTGGCATACAAACTGACAGACAGTCTGACCAAAAGACAAACTAATTTACAGTAGTTTCAAATAGCAACTAAGCTATGTCGCATTGTACATCATGTTATTAAACAACAGAAAATAAATTAATGAATAGCCTTTACATAGAAAATCTGAGAGGGGAGCTATGAGTTATATAATATCTCAGAAATACACAAAGCCTTTGGTGTATCTAACCAATGGAATATCGATCACATCACGGTAGATAGACATTAGAAATCTGATTCTTGCTGAAGATGACGAAGAAAGGCGTGGAAGCGCAAATTCTGCCAGAAGACAGCTTTCTCCATTAATATGAACCTGGATGATGTCTGAAGAGACACAGATGTTGATCCAGAGTAAGAAGTGACGTCTATATTTCTGACGTTATCGTCAAATAAGCTAGTATGCTTGAGGGCAGAACATGGAGCTAAAATTCTATAACATTTGAACAGTACATCCTGCTAATAGTCCGGGAGCCAATTTTCAAAAGGGGTCTAGAGGAATGGTTTCGTAGCACACCCAGTATTCAGAAGGTTTGTCTCTATATTATGCTAGACCGATGTCTTGGGTATATTCTGAGCCGTGTTGTACAAGAAAATTGTGGTATCACTAACCCGTGAGAAGCCCATTTACAATAGATGTTAAATGTAGCTCTCAAACAATTTTCACAATGGTAAATTGTTCACAAACTTAAGCGCATGTTATATCAAAACAATCTTAACCAAAATGGAAAGGAGTGATCGTATATCGCAGATTTATACATAATCAACCTCGTTTAAGACACCCGTATGTTGCTTTGTACATATTGGGGCACTTAGGTCTTCTTGTGACTAGCAATACCTTAGCTACAACAATGCCCATGTTTTCTACATTTTTCATAATTAAACTTTTAACTGACATGCAGTGCATGTCTACACAAGCTGGCAGGACATATTTATCACGTGAGCAAATGAGAGAATGTTACTCATCCGTGTCAGAGTCATCTTCGATAATTGTATGCTGAACATTGTCACACATTTCACCTCCCATACAAAGGCATGCTTCAGTGCAGAGTAGATTGTTAGCCTTGCATTGACAGAGATCTGTTCTTTTGCAGGCAGACATTTGACATCTACATGATGTGAGTTCAATTAATCCAAATGGAGCAGGATCCTTTGACATTAGAACAGGCGTGAGTAGACCATCCACTATACTCCAGCCATGTCCATTTGGAGATGGAAGATTCTGAACAGCTTGCAATGAACGTCTCCAAACAAGAGCTTGAAAATTGGCCCTTTCGGTGTGATGCTTTAGACTATTCGATGTAGGTGGAAGATTTTCATTTCTTTGTCTCTTTTGACAAAAGAGCCAATAACGGGTTTCATCAGCTGTCTTTCCCACATCCCTGGTGGTATACAAGTCACAGACAAATTTCTCACATAGAATTGCAGTATTCGGTGATAAGTCAACATGTTCGCCGAGTTGGGCTAAGCTAAGCTGATGACATTCAGATGACTTTAAGAGATTGAATGCTTTTGTCTTAGCGACTCCAAATAATGCACTAGTGCTATCACAACCTGTAAGAGAATGAAACCCAGGCAAAGACAGACAAATAGCTGGGCCCAGTACTTGAGCAACTGTATGTATTGGTATGTATCGCAATTTGTCCTTTGTGCCCGTATGGAACCATAGTTCAGAACAGTGAAGCGAACGATACGTATATATATACTAAATACTGCCACGTCTGTATCAGGAGACTGTATAACAACACGCATGTGGTCTTTTGAAGCGTGTAGCGCGTGCAACATCATACGCGTATCTGCTTCCTCGTGATCTGATCGAAGTTCTTCCAAATACGACGAATTGTTCGCTGAAATGACAACAACATCCATTCCATCGTTAGAGCCACCAGCAAGAATGACGCAATTGTCGGCAGATAGCATATTTGGACCAGTATCACGCCACCGCTTGCTGAGAAATGCAACCAGGTTACTTTTGTTGCTTGGATTGCTGATGTACTTGGCCCATTGCTTTGGAACGGGAGTATTTTCTCCAGCAATCTTTACTTCCAATGCTGTTGATGACCCACGTTTTAGCCGCTCTTCCGCTTTGAGAGATTCCAGTCTATCATATCTGTCAAAAACTATATCTACTCTGTTGCAGTCTTCTTGATTCAGTGGAACTGTAAAGATGTGCCAGTATTTATCAGCCAATTCTCCAAATGTAGACGTACCTCCAGTTTTAACCATTTGCACAATTGCCTTGCCATCTACTACATAAGCTGTTGCGCCTGTCTTGTCAACAGGTGGAAGCCGTCCATCAACATTTACTTCCTTTTCTAGTTCACTTAACAAAACACTTTTCACATTCTTTCTTAGAGTCCCATCCGTATGTGACAATGATAGTGGAACAGCAGACAGTTCATACGTCATCACTAGTTTTAAATCAACATCTCTGGACCTTGCGGTAATAATTAATCGACCAAATAGTTCGCGGTCAGATCTCACATTGTGAATTTTTTCATCATTTGTTTTGAGTTTTTTCTTCTGTGCTAGGCTGGCAAATGTTTTAAGTTTTAAGTGTGGCAACGTGTCCCAAAAGCTTCTCGTGTTAGTGTCCAGCCGCTCCTGAACAAAAATTTCCATAATCTCCTTACCAATGTCACAGGCGGAAACAAGTCTCTTGGCGATTTCACTAGGCAATACCACGCCAGTTGCAATGTTTACAAGCGGAAGACACTCGCTGTCGTCGTTTTCCGCAATATTAAAGGGATTGGTCATTATATCTGATGAGAACATCGAAAGTATCTTCTGCACATCGGGTTCATCCCTGTTCATTCGATTAGTCCCCATTTCCTTATGTACTCCAAACATGTGACTATCTTGTAACCCACACATTTGCTTTGTGACCGTTGTTATGGCTGCCCTCGCGTGGCTAGTTAAAAACCACCTCTCCAGAGCTCCTGGCCTTTTGTGTTATTCCAATAATACCACCTCGCTTTTTGGAATCCAAATTAATCGATTGCTCTAAGGCCATATCTGTCCACACTTGATTGAATGGATGGTCTGAGCGACTTACGGAATGATTTCCATTCAAGAAATGTTCATGTACATGGGGATGTGTACTTGGAAGCATCTTCATGTCCGCAAGATATATTGGCAGCCATCTTGCATAATTGGTTCTGTCCATGCTGTAGAAATATGGCGCCATAGTAGCAGTAGCAGATAGGTGTGCCTGCCAATCTCCAGTTCTCTCAGCTCTTATGAATCCAAGCAGCAGCTCTACCATATGAATATATGAGTTCCAAAATGTGAACAGGTGTGATTTCGAGCTTGACTCAACTTTAAAGGATTTGAACAGCTGTTGCAATTTATTCACGTACATACACACCTCTTTGAAATTTTCTTGCAGTGCGTCTAAGTCGTCAATGCTGCTTCGGCACATCTTAATTTTCTCATCCAGACTCTCCAATTCTGTTGGAGTAATGTGGTCTTCATGTTGTCCATTTTGTTGAACCCATTTGGAAAAAGACTGCCATTGTAATCGCAGCAGCGCTTCCATAACCAATTTGTGAGCCCTCACTCCTCGATTATATGACTTCCCTTTAAGTAGAGCAGCAGCCGTGCTGCTACCATATGTGTTGGCCTCTATGAGGAGATCTTCTAAGCCAGAGTCATCAAACATCTTTCCAATAACAGCTAAGTAGTTTAGCGCAATGTGGAATCCCCCCAGTCTGATCACAGTGTCACTAAATTCTTCTTTATATCGCCACTGTATCTCCTTTGCCGTGACATATATGGCCAAGTCGAATGTAATGACCGAGTCATTCTGTCCTAGTGTTGTCATCATTCTTTGAACTTGTTTCATGACCGTATACTGGGTGCTTTGTCAACAGAGGTACAGCTGGATATACAGAACATCGTCGTGTCGT
>CM067367.1:105186475-105328242 GCA_034401795.1 Chaetoderma sp. LZ-2023a
AACAAAATATACAATACCTCGTATAGAATGTACTTTTCCAGGCGGTTTCCTGTGAAAGTGTTACTTGTTTGATGGGAGATCTACATGCGCACTGCGTCTTCACATGGACACTCATGCTCACTCACAATGACACTCTGTAACCAGACCTTTAATGCGTGCTCCTCTCGCAAATGTCCATCTGAACTCATATGCAAATCTATGGTGGTATATTTCTGCCACCAGCTACCGACTTACTGACATCGTCATATTAGCCCAGATAGCGACATTTTAGTGCAGATCTCGTCTTAATAGCCTGCATATTTCGACTTATCCAACCCATTATGTTGACATAGCACAGTATTAAAAAAGTACCATGTTCAAAACAAGCCTACTTCTGCTATCGACGTTTCTTTTAATTATGTCGACATATTAATAATCCAGATATCGACATAATACAGCGATTAAAGCCCCCTTAGTTAAAACAATATCTGGTTACTATTGAACAGATTCCACATTCAATGTGAAAGACATGACTATCAACAGTTTAAAGGAGGCTAGCCTCATATCCAATGTTGTATCGTCCTCATTAGATTATAGTATATAGATTTCCGGCATGCTCTCCTAGGCACATTCTTTTATCTGTATTATAATTATGATTTTATCATTGTGTTACTGTTGACCTGCGATGGCCGCCATTTTCTGATAGTGTGTAGTATCACGCATTCATTATTATTTAACAATTATATTTTTTAATATTTTGAAACTGCTTTGACTGTTGTTGTCTAAGAAACAACTATCCGGCAAAATAGTTTCAAATGTCTAGGAACATTCACTTGTACTTGTTACTACACCTCGCTGTAAAACCCTAAAGGACACCTATATGATTGAGGTTATATATATTAAGAGATACCGCCTTGCTTTTTCTGATTGGTCGATAGGTAAATCATGGCCGCCTGTATAGACTGGAGAGATGTGTCAGGATTTAGCTAGCATATTAAAGCCTAAATATCGTTCGTTGACTAGGATACGATGAGGTGAGTTCTCCTTTAACACTTTAACAAGTATCTCCATTTTCTGGCCAAGACAAGAGTATTTTCGAAATTTTACCACGAGACTGACTGGCTATATAAGCAAGCCAATCATTCAAGTGGTAGATATTAAAAAAATTGTACGGGTGTGAGGTGTCTTCTGCACAATGTTGAAAATTGTAACATCATTCTGCACACAAATAGATAAGTCATCCGCCTCAATATATAGACGGCCTCTGGACAATACCAAGTGTACACGTTTAACCCCGGGTCAATCTACACGAAATGACACCTCTATAATTACATAGGTGATTCGCTGATGATTAATTCAGAGGAGATCGATTTTCGGTGCACGCAAGACCTCGCTTCATCGTGTTATTGGAGTTTGGAATGACAAGTTAATTACAACTAATAATTACAGGTATAAGACGACATGGATTCGCCTATTGCAATCTAATTTCCACCCACCCGTCGCTACGAGAATCTATTCTAAGTAAACAGTGGCATTGAGAGATTAACCTCACTCGTAGATTCTAAGCTTGTTGTTAATGACAGTGAACATGGCAAGTGTCAAACATTTTGGACATTCATCCTGATGAAGTCATAGACTGTTGCTCCCAGCCTGATTTCTAGCCATGCCCCGCCTATTTCTATCTACGATCCACCCACCGTGTCCCTGCATTTGAATCGACTTAAACCCTTTGACTCGCGAAATCACAGAATTTCAAGGTAACTATACAGATAATCTGTTGAATATTTTGAAACTACTTAGACTGAGAGCTATTGCAGTCACATCAACAACCCCAGTTAAACTATTTTCAAAGTATTCAGGAGAACGTTTAAGAAATTGCAACTTCACCAAAGCCATACAGCTCAGATGGTAACTTTCGGACCTTTAACCCTTTGGTGACGGACCTACATCATTTGATTATGATGTCAGTTAATAAGTGTTTTGTTTATGACATCAGATACTTGAGTGACGGGTCGAATCCCAACATTGCACGTTGTCTGGCAATTCAGAGCATGTGAATGCCAAAGCGCAAGCCTGAATGTGCAATGAATATTAGTAATAGTTTGAATAATTATCATCGTCGTCATCGTCGTCATCGTCGTCGTCGTCGTCGTCGTCATCATCGTCGTCGTCGCCGTTGTCTCCGCCGCCACCGCCTCTGCTGCCGCCACAATCTCAGCTGCTGCAGCCACCCTAACAGCCACACCAAGAGCCATACCTGCCGTAGCATCCGCCGCCATCTCAGCAGCCCGACAAATGACACCATCAATCAATCAATCAATCAATCAATCAATCAATCAATCAATCAATCAATCAATCAATCAATCAATCGATCGATCGATCGATCGATCGATCGACCGACCGACCGACCAACGAACCAACCAACCAACCAACCTACCTACCTACCTACCTACCTACCTACTTACCTACCTACCTTAATGGATGGATGGAGGGATGGATGGATGGAGGGTCTGGATGAATGGAATGTCTGACTGATGGATGGATGGATGGTTCTGGATGGATGGGTGAATGGATTGATGGATCAGACTCCTCCTTCCTTCACTCCACCCCTCCTTCTTTCAGCCCTTCATTCCCTCTCCTCTTTTCCGTCCTTCCCTCCAATTTTTCCCAATTTGGAGAAAGATTTTGAAATTAGGTTTACTGAAAGTTGTATTGCTGTGAGAAACAACAAAATACATTCAGCAGCACAATACTCAAAATTAGTTTTTAAAGAATTTTCAGTATTAAAATTAAAAAAGAAATTCTTATTAAAATTGACAAAATCATTCCCAGTTTAAAGCTTAGTTCTAGCTGAATAAATCAAGCATTGAAAACAATACCAATCTGGTGCCTTTGAAGAATAGAAAACAATTCACTGAATTAATGGCCGAGGTTTGATCCTTTGATCAATGACTTCTAAATCAAGCGAGTGACACCCAAACCTCACTCGGAAACCCTAGCGCTCAATCAATAGCAAAGGGCACAACACAATTGAATCTAGCACCTATGGTGGCCTGAATCTTTATTGAAAATAAGTTAGCTAACTTCAAAGCAATTGAGTAATTTTCGAAGACAATCCCCTAAAGCCAGCCACCCTAATAAATAGACAGGAATTATGATGGAAGGACAGATTTGTTCTCAAGGCTCTGAAGAAGGTTATTCTTAACCGAAACCGGTCAGCCAAGCACGACGGTATCATAAAATTGTGAGTTATATATTAATTGCTATTATTGTATTGATTGTATGTTTAAATATTAAAATGCTACTCATCCTTCATCTTCCATTTCAGGTATAGTTAAATTGTGTAGGCTTGTAAACTTAGTAGGCTTGTGGTTCTATGTAGGCTTGTAGATTTAATTATTCATTACTCAAGTTTCAGGTTTTAATTTTTAAATCAGCCCTTTAATTTAAACTAGACAATTGTTGGTTAGAGCTTGATTATCTCCCTTGCTTAGATTTGTTGACTGGCCCAGTTGTTGCTAAATTTGTTGGTTTTTTATCATTTATTAGAGCATAATATCACCATGGCTAGAACGAGCAAGGGCATGAGACGGAATGTCAACCATGAGGACAGCAGTCCGTCTCCTCCGCAGGCTCGACTAGTCAAGTGCCATTATATGATAATACAATGTTTTCACCACATAGGTGTCCTAACAAGCAATTTGGGCTCCAACACCCTGCCAACCGGTCTGAGCAGGAAGGTGAGCGAACTCTGCCGTTTCATTAAGCCAGCTATGCCAAATATAGAGGTAGTAAGTGACATCAAGAAAGTTAACTTTGTTTGGGCAAATTCCATCATTCGAGCTATGATAGACCATTACAATTTCAGTTTAGGCACCATCATGTCCGAAATTATCATAGGTCAGACCGCGCCAAACCTTAATTTAGGTAAGGCAAAATCAACTGCCATTAGATGGGCAAAAGCCAACTATGGCAAAAAACTTCACGTCAAATCAATCGAAGCATTCTATCAATTCATTAGGCCTTTTGACCCACACTTTCAACACAAAGCGCAAAATTGCCAAGTTACAACCCCTATTGCAAGGTCATCCGAGACCGTACCAGTCATTCCACCACCTTCAGGCCTCAGGAAACGGCTCAGGTCACCGACCGATAGCCCCCCACCATTGAAGAGAACGGATACTCGGTCATCACCGATATTCCTATTAGACTCTCCTGTGGACCCTCTTCAGATTCCTCTACCTGACTCCCCACCACCCTTGTCCCCAGAGGAGTTCCATCCCCTTCCACGGAGAGTCGATGCTAATCAGAAATCTGGTCCAAGGACCAAATCAACTCATGTGGACCCTAGTAAGATGCCGCTACCAGATACCCCGCCTCCACTGTCTTCAAATGAATTACCTCCCCTTCCACAGAGAGCAAAGGATGACAGAAAATCTGGTCTAAGGACCAGATCAACACCTTTGACTCAAAAGGGTCTCAGTACCCCAGTGCCAGTGGCCAAACTACCTCAACCAAATTTCACCCCTACACCGTGTAGAAACAGCACCAATCATCAAAATAAACCCAAGAAAACTACACACTTAGAAGCTAATTCTTTCAGGAAATTTCGGTATGAGGTAGACCACAAAAATGAATGGCGACTCCCTGTCTTGACGAAAAAAATCCTGATCCTGACCGCCTTACTCACTACCTTGATATTAATAATCTGCTTGAACCATATCAAAGTGCATATCGGAAGGTTCATAGTACGGAAACTGCGTTACTCCGAGTGCAAAACGACATCCTCTGCTCTATGGATAACCGCATGTGTGTTCTACTGGTGCTTCTCGACCTGTCTGCTGCGTTTGATACGATCGACCACAACATCATGTTATTACGGCTGCAAGAACTGGGTATATCCGGCACAGCTCTTGCTTGGTTCAAGTCGTACCTCACGTGTCGTCATCAGACCGTCATCATCAACAATTCCAGGTCACCTGAGTGCAGTTTACACTCGGGGGTACCACAAGGATCCGTCTTGGGCCCCTTGTTGTTCACCATATACACAGCGCCGTTAGGTCAGTTGTTACGCTCGCTTGGAGTCGAGTACCACTTCTACGCAGATGATACGCAACTATACCTTGACTTTTATCCATCTGATCAATTAAACGCGAGTGAAACTTTAGAACATATCATTCATGAAGTTAAGTTGTGGATGCTAAACAACCTCCTACAGCTTAACGATAAGAAGACAGAGATACTGGCAATCACATCACGTCACCTGCGACCTCAGCTTAAAATAGAATCTCTTCAGATTGGCGAGGACAATATTTCATTTAGCTCAACTGCCCGTAACATCGGCATAATCTTTGATGACACCAGGTCAATGAAAAATCAAGTAACCTCTATATGTAAATCTGTTTATTTTAACTTATGGAACATTAACAAGATCAGAAAGCTATTGGATGATAATGCTATAAAAACGCTTGTACACGCGACCATAACTTCGAGACTGGATTACGGGAATTCTTTGCTAGCTGGCATATCAACAGAACAGCTTACCAGTCTTCAGAGGGCTCAGAACACTGTGGCCAGATTACTATCACGGACTAAGCCATATGAACACATTACACCTGTTTTGAAAGATCTTCATTGGCTACCAGTTAAACAGTGCATAAATTACAAACTTGCACTACTGGTTTTCAAATGTCTTAATAATCTTGCCCCGCCATATCTAACATCGTTGATCGTACAGAAGACAGCGCCAAGGGCTCTCCGATCAAGTAGTCGTTTACTCTGTGTAGTGCCACCATCCAATCTACTAATCGGCCAACGCGCGTTCTCTAGAGCTGGCCCCAAGCTTTGGAACAGTCTTCCACCACATATACAAAATTGCCGTAAAATTGAACCTTTCAAATCTGCTCTCAAAACATATTTATTTTCAATTTAAGTTTTTGTACATAATTGTGTAATTTTATATAATCTTGTAAAGCGCCTTTGAGCTTCAATTGGAATTGGCGCTATATAAATGCATACATACATACATACATACATCCTTGGCTCCTCCAATCTAAGCCGTATAAATGTGAAACCCCATTCAGACACCCAGATAGCTTGCTATCCAGGGGCAAAATTGTGCCATGCTAGGACTATTGTCAAAAAATACATGGACTCCTATCAGCCAGAGAAAATCATCATAAACATTGGCATAAATGATAAGGATGAACCTATGTCTGTAACTGCCCAACGAGTCCAACTCCTATTCAGTACCATTCGTTCAAAATTTCCAGATGCAAAGGTTTATTTCACTAAACTGAACTACTCTCAACATCTAACTGCAAAGCAGAAAAGGACCTTAGCATTTATCAATTCATCTGTAGAATCCCTGCGTATAAAGGTCTCTGTCATCCCTAGTCTACCAATTTCTGATTTTGAAGTAGTCCAGGATAATATCCATTGGAGTGAAAAAACTGCTAATGCATTGTATTATAGCTGGTTAACCTTTCTTAATTTAAACTAACCGAGGGTCAGGGTACTAACCACCCCGGTATCGGGCTAGGTAGTGATATTGTTAATCTCACTGGCGCTACATTAACTGAAGCAGAAAAATCAATACTCAATCGTGGCCTAACATTTGTACCAACTCCTAGGCCCAAATTAGGCATAGATGCACTTTTAGATAATGGCTCAATGGAAGTTCTTGAATTTTCCCACCGTGTCAAATTAGCCGACTTTTTTCGAAACTCGAAAAGTAATATTCTGCCATTCGTTGAAAGAACTGGCTGGGCACTAGACTCAAAATTAGTCGATCCAGCGATCCCCGACAGTATAAAAATTGTAAAAGAACGTATTGAAAATGTTGAATTTCCGAAAAATCATAAAAATTTGTCATATGAGGAACGTCAAGCCTTAACAGGATTGCGTAAAAACAATGACATTGTCATTAAACCTGCTGATAAGGGATCTGCTGCAGTAATAATGCTTAAAGACAACTACATTCGTGAAGCACATCGTCAACTCAGTAATCCAAAACATTACCAAAAATTAGACGAACCACTCTGGCAAAATAACTGCGACAATTTTAATGAAATTCTCCAAAATATGGTTGATAACAAGAGTTTAACGCAGAAACAGTTTAAATACCTCGTTGCGAAACGAGACTCAAAACCACGTACATTTTATCTGTTACCCAAAATTCATAAGGCTATTGATTCTTGGTCAGATCCTATGATACCACCAGGACGACCTATTATATCGGATTGTGGTTCTGAATCCTATAGGATCAGTGAAATCATTGATTATCACCTACAACCAATTGCGAATAGACATTTTAGCTTCTTGAAAAATACTGACGACTTTCTGTCGCAGGTCTCTGAGATCTCGATACCTCCAAATTCATTTTTGATTACGCTCGACATCGATGCAATGTACACAAACATTGACATCGAAAAGGGTTTGAATTCTGTCCGTAAAGCGTTTGAAAAATACCCTGATAACAATAGGCCCACTGGCGAAATATTAGCTCTCTTAGAGCTAAGCTTAAAGGGCAATGATTTTGAATTCGCGGGTGAAACATACCAACAAATTTGCGGCTGCGCAATGGGTAAGCGTTTCAGTCCGAGTTTTGCCAACATCTATGTAGCAGAGTGGGAGGAGGATGCGCTTAGCAAATGTCCGAAACAGCCTCTCTTTTATCGCAGGTACCTCGATGATATTTTCATTATTTGGCATCATACAAAGGAAGAATTTAATGAATTTTTCACCATTTTGAACAATCATGACCCGAATATCAAGCTAAAAGCCAACATTGACCAAATGTCCGTAGACTTTTTAGATTTAACGCTATACAAAGGTGTAATGTATGACACAACGGGACACCTTGATTATAAAGTATATTTTAAGCCCACAGATTCTCATCAACTACTTCACAAGAAATCCTTCCATCCACCTCATACCTTTAAAGGAATTGTAAAATCACAAATCATCCGTTTTCATAGAAATTCGAGTGATAGAAAAAACTTTGAATCTGCATGCTCTCTCTTATTCAAGGCCCTCAAGCCGAGAGGCTATTCATCTAGATTTTTGCGCAAAATTAAGTCTGATACTTTACAGGATTTGGAAACTATCGCTGATAATGCTGCGGATCACAGGCCTACCAAGATTCGTCACAATCGTCCAATCACAGGCGCAGGAGAATCTCGGAAATGTGGAAAGAAAAGGTGTAAATTAGACCTACTTCTTCCAAATCAAAAAACGTTTATGAGCTTTCAGAACAAAAACAAATTTCAAATTCAGTCTAATTTAGATTGCGATTCCGAAAACGTCATTTATGTAATATCTTGTAAATTGTGCCAAAAGCAATATGTCGGTGAAACCAAATGCCCATTAAGATGGCGAGCTACTAGACACCTTTGCGATATTAGACATGAAAAAGACACGCATGTCGCTGAACACTTTAACCTTCCTGGCCATTCAGTCGCTCGGGACTTCGAAATTATACCCATTGAACAACCACCTCTCTCAAATACCACTGACGAAACTGATAAACAAAGGAAACTTAGAGAATCATTTTGGATTAAGCAATTAGAAACAGAATGGCCGAGGGGCATAAATGTGGACCCCGGTCTTGCTGATCAGCGTGAAATAATTCCATTCACTCTGACATATAATCGAAAAAATGTAGAAATTTCCGAAATTTTGAAAGATGAATATCATAAATTACAGAATAATCTAAGACAGCCTCTCAATTTGCGCCCAGTAATAGCATTTAGGAAAAATCCGAATCTACGTGACATATTGGTAAAATCGAAATTAACTGGACAAACATCATCATCTTAAAGTTGTCCAATATTTATAAGGCCATCTCGCCTCTAGAAAACAAAAATAACAAATCTCAGGCAATAAAATAAATAAAAAATATTTTCAATTTTTTGAAAATTCTGAGCCAGCGCCTTAACCATATTACTACCTACCTACCTACCTACCTACCCACCTACTTACCTACCTACCTTAATGGATGGATGGAGGGATGGATGGATGGAGGGTCTGGATGAATGGAATGTCTGACTGATGGATGGATGGATGGTTCTGGATGGATGGGTGAATGGATTGATGGATCAGACTCCTCCTTCCTTCACTCCACCCCTCCTTCTTTCAGCCCTTCATTCCCTCTCCTCTTTTCCGTCCTTCCCTCCAATTTTTCCCAATTTGGAGAAAGATTTTGAAATTAGGTTTACTGAAAGTTGTATTGCTGTGAGAAACAACAAAATACATTCAGCAGCACAATACTCAAAATTAGTTTTTAAAGAATTTTCAGTATTAAAATTAAAAAAGAAATTCTTATTAAAATTGACAAAATCATTCCCAGTTTAAAGCTTAGTTCTAGCTGAATAAATCAAGCATTGAAAACAATACCAATCTGGTGCCTTTGAAGAATAGAAAACAATTCACTGAATTAATGGCCGAGGTTTGATCCTTTGATCAATGACTTCTAAATCAAGCGAGTGACACCCAAACCTCACTCGGAAACCCTAGCGCTCAATCAATAGCAAAGGGCACAACACAATTGAATCTAGCACCTATGGTGGCCTGAATCTTTATTGAAAATAAGTTAGCTAACTTCAAAGCAATTGAGTAATTTTCGAAGACAATCCCCTAAAGCCAGCCACCCTAATAAATAGACAGGAATTATGATGGAAGGACAGATTTGTTCTCAAGGCTCTGAAGAAGGTTATTCTTAACCGAAACCGGTCAGCCAAGCACGACGGTATCATAAAATTGTGAGTTATATATTAATTGCTATTATTGTATTGATTGTATGTTTAAATATTAAAATGCTACTCATCCTTCATCTTCCATTTCAGGTATAGTTAAATTGTGTAGGCTTGTAAACTTAGTAGGCTTGTGGTTCTATGTAGGCTTGTAGATTTAATTATTCATTACTCAAGTTTCAGGTTTTAATTTTTAAATCAGCCCTTTAATTTAAACTAGACAATTGTTGGTTAGAGCTTGATTATCTCCCTTGCTTAGATTTGTTGACTGGCCCAGTTGTTGCTAAATTTGTTGGTTTTTTATCATTTATTAGAGCATAATATCACCATGGCTAGAACGAGCAAGGACATGAGACGGAATGTCAACCATGAGGACAGCAGTCCGTCTCCTCCGCAGGCTCGACTAGTCAAGTGCCATTATATGATAATACAATGTTTTCACCACATAGGTGTCCTAACAAGCAATTTGGGCTCCAACACCCTGCCAACCGGTCTGAGCAGGAAGGTGAGCGAACTCTGCCGTTTCATTAAGCCAGCTATGCCAAATATAGAGGTAGTAAGTGACATCAAGAAAGTTAACTTTGTTTGGGCAAATTCCATCATTCGAGCTATGATAGACCATTACAATTTCAGTTTAGGCACCATCATGTCCGAAATTATCATAGCTCAGACCGCGCCAAACCTTAATTTAGGTAAGGCAAAATCAACTGCCATTAGATGGGCAAAAGCCAACTATGGCAAAAAACTTCACGTCAAATCAATCGAAGCATTCTATCAATTCATTAGGCCTTTTGACCCACACTTTCAACACAAAGCGCAAAATTGCCAAGTTACAACCCCTATTGCAAGGTCATCCGAGACCGTACCAGTCATTCCACCACCTTCAGGCCTCAGGAAACGGCTCAGGTCACCGACCGATAGCCCCCCACCATTGAAGAGAACGGATACTCGGTCATCACCGATATTCCTATTAGACTCTCCTGTGGACCCTCTTCAGATTCCTCTACCTGACTCCCCACCACCCTTGTCCCCAGAGGAGTTCCATCCCCTTCCACGGAGAGTCGATGCTAATCAGAAATCTGGTCCAAGGACCAAATCAACTCATGTGGACCCTAGTAAGATGCCGCTACCAGATACCCCGCCTCCACTGTCTTCATATGAATTACCTCCCCTTCCACAGAGAGCAAAGGATGACAGAAAATCTGGTCTAAGGACCAGATCAACACCTTTGACTCAAAAGGGTCTCAGTACCCCAGTGCCAGTGGCCAAACTACCTCAACCAAATTTCACCCCTACACCATGTAGAAACAGCACCAATCATCAAAATAAACCCAAGAAAACTACACACTTAGAAGCTAATTCTTTCAGGAAATTTCGGTATGAGGTAGACCACAAAAATGAATGGCGACTCCCTGTCTTGACGAAAAAAATCCTGATCCTGACCGCCTTACTCACTACCTTGATATTAATAATCTGCTTGAACCATATCAAAGTGCATATCGGAAGGTTCATAGTACGGAAACTGCGTTACTCCGAGTGCAAAACGACATCCTCTGCTCTATGGATAACCGCATGTGTGTTCTACTGGTGCTTCTCGACCTGTCTGCTGCGTTTGATACGATCGACCACAACATCATGTTATTACGGCTGCAAGAACTGGGTATATCCGGCACAGCTCTTGCTTGGTTCAAGTCATACCTCACGTGTCGTCATCAGACCGTCATCATCAACAATTCCAGGTCACCTGAGCGCAGTTTACACTCGGGGGTACCACAAGGATCCGTCTTGGGCCCCTTGTTGTTCACCATATACACAGCGCCGTTAGGTCAGTTGTTACGCTCGCTTGGAGTCGAGTACCACTTCTACGCAGATGATACGCAACTATACCTTGACTTTTATCCATCTGATCAATTAAACGCGAGTGAAACTTTAGAACATATCATTCATGAAGTTAAGTTGTGGATGCTAAACAACCTCCTACAGCTTAACGATAAGAAGACAGAGATACTGGCAATCACATCACGTCACCTGCGACCTCAGCTTAAAATAGAATCTCTTCAGATTGGCGAGGACAATATTTCATTTAGCTCAACTGCCCGTAACATCGGCATAATCTTTGATGACACCAGGTCAATGAAAAATCAAGTAACCTCTATATGTAAATCTGTTTATTTTAACTTATGGAACATTAACAAGATCAGAAAGCTATTGGATGATAATGCTATAAAAACGCTTGTACACGCGACCATAACTTCGAGACTGGATTACGGGAATTCTTTGCTAGCTGGCATATCAACAGAACAGCTTACCAGTCTTCAGAGGGCTCAGAACACTGTGGCCAGATTACTATCACGGACTAAGCCATATGAACACATTACACCTGTTTTGAAAGATCTTCATTGGCTACCAGTTAAACAGTGCATAAATTACAAACTTGCACTACTGGTTTTCAAATGTCTTAATAATCTTGCCCCGCCATATCTAACATCGTTGATCGTACAGAAGACAGCGCCAAGGGCTCTCCGATCAAGTAGTCGTTTACTCTGTGTAGTGCCACCATACAATCTACTAATCGGCCAACTCGCGTTCTCTAGAGCTGGCCCCAAGCTTTGGAACAGTCTTCCACCACATATACAAAATTGCCGTAAAATTGAACCTTTCAAATCTGCTCTCAAAACATATTTATTTTCAATTTAAGTTTTTGTACATAATTGTGTAATTTTATATAATCTTGTAAAGCGCCTTTGAGCTTCAATTGGAATTGGCGCTATATAAATGCATACATACATACATACATACATCCTTGGCTCCTCCAATCTAAGCCGTATAAATGTGAAACCCCATTCAGACACCCAGATAGCTTGCTATCCAGGGGCAAAATTGTGCCATGCTAGGACTATTGTCAAAAAATACATGGACTCCTATCAGCCAGAGAAAATCATCATAAACATTGGCATAAATGATAAGGATGAACCTATGTCTGTAACTGCCCAACGAGTCCAACTCCTATTCAGTACCATTCGTTCAAAATTTCCAGATGCAAAGGTTTATTTCACTAAACTGAACTACTCTCAACATCTAACTGCAAAGCAGAAAAGGACCTTAGCATTTATCAATTCATCTGTAGAATCCCTGCGTATAAAGGTCTCTGTCATCCCTAGTCTACCAATTTCTGAGTTTGAAGTAGTCCAGGATATTATCCATTGGAGTGAAAAAACTGCTAATGCATTGTATTATAGCTGGTTAACTTTTCTAATTTAAACTAACTGAGGGTCAGGGTACTAACCACCCCGGTATCGGGCTGGGTAGTGATATTGTTAATCTCACTGGCGCCATATTAAATGAAGCAGAAAAATCAATACTCAACGTGGCCTAACATTTGTACCAACTCCTAGGCCCAAATTAGGCATAGATGCACTTTTAGATAATGGCTCAATGGAAGTTCTTGAATTTTCCCACTGTGTCAAATTAGCCGACTTTTTTCGAAACTCGAAAAGTAATATTCTGCCATTCGTTGAAAGAACTGGGTGGGCACCAGACTCAAAATTAGTCGACCCAGCGATCTCCGACAGTATAAAAATTGTAAAAGAACGTATTGAAAATGTAGAATTTCCGAAAAATCATAAAAATTTGTCATATGAGGAACGTCAAGCCTTAACAGGATTGCGTAAAAACAATGACATTGTCATTAAACCTGCTGATAAGGGATCTGCTGCTGTAATAATGCTTAAAGACAACTACATTCGTGAAGCGCATCGTCAACTCAGTAATCCAAAACATTACCAAAAATTAGACGAACCACTCTGGCAAAATAACTGCGACAATTTTAATGAAATTCTCCAAAATATGGTTGATAACAAGAGTTTAACGCAGAAACAGTTTAAATACCTCGTTGCGAAACGCGACTCAAAACCACGTACATTTTATCTGTTACCCAAAATTCATAAGCCTATTGATTCTTGGTCAGATCCTATGATACCACCAGGACGACGTATAATATCGGATTGTGGTTCTGAATCCTATAGGATCAGTGAAATCATTGATTATCACCTACAACCAATTGCGAATAGACATTTTAGCTTCTTGAAAAATACTGACGACTTTCTGTTGCAGGTCTCTGAGATCCCGATACCTCCAAATTCATTTTTGATTACGCTCGACATCGATGCAATGTACACAAACATTGACATCGAAAAGGGTGTGAATTCTGTCCATAAAGCGTTTGAAAAATACCCTGATAACAATAGGCCCACTAGCGAAATATTAGCTCTCTTAGAGCTAAGCTTAAAGGGCAATGATTTTGAATTCGCGGGTGAAACATACCAACAGATTTGCGGCTGCGCAATGGGTAAACGTTTCAGTCCGAGTTTTGCCAACATCTATGTAGCAGAGTGGGAGGAGGATGCGCTTAGCAAATGTCCGAAACAGCCTCTCTTTTATCGCAGGTACCTCGATGATATTTTCATTATTTGGCATCATACAAAGGAAGAATTTAATGAACTTTTCACCATTTGAACAATCATGACCCGAATATCAAGCTAAAAGCCAACATTGACCAAATGTCCATAGACTTTTTAGATGTAACGCTATACAAAGGTGTAAAGTATGACACAACGGGACACCTTGATTATAAAGTATATTTTAAGCCCACAGATTCTCATCAACTACTTCACAAGAAATCTTTCCATCCACCTCATACCTTTAAAGGAATTGTAAAATCACAAATCATCCGTTTTCATAGAAATTCGAGTGATAGGAAAAACTTTGAATCTGCATGCTCTCTCTTATTCAAGGCCCTCAAGCCGAGGGGCTATTCGTCTAGATTTTTGCGCAAAATTAAGTCTGAAACGGTACAGGATTTGAAAACTATCCCTGATAATGCTGCGGATCACAGGCCTACCAAGATTCGTCACAATCGTCCAATCACAGGCGCAGGAGAATCTCGGAAATGTGGAAAGAAAAGGTGTAAATTAGACCTACTTCTTCCAAATCAAAAAACTTTTATGAGCTTTCAGAACAAAAACAAATTTCAAATTCAGTCTAATTTAGATTGCGATTCCGAAAACGTGATTTATGTAATATCTTGTAAATTGTGCCAAAAGCAATATGTCGGTGAAACGAAATGCCCTTTAAGATGGCGAGCTACTAGACACCTTTGCGATATTAGACATGAAAAAGACACGCATGTCGCTGAACACTTTAACCTTCCTGGCCATTCAGTCGCTCGGGACTTTGAAATTATACCCATTGAACAACCACCTCTCTCTAATTCCACTGACGAAACTGATAAACAAAGGAAACTTAGAGAATCATTTTGGATTAAGCAATTAGAAAAGAATGGCCGAGGGGCATAAATGTGGACCCCGGTCTTGCTGATCAGCGTGAAATAATTCCATTCACTCTGACATATAATCGAAAAAATGTAGAAATTTCCGAAATTTTGAAAGATGAATATCATAAATTACAGAATAATTTAAGACAGCCTCTCAATTTGCGCCCAGTAATAGCATTTAGGAAAAATCCGAATCTACGTGACATATTGGTAAAATCCAAATTAACTGGACAAACATCATCATCTTAAAGTTGTCCAATATTTGTAAGGCCATCTCGCCTCTGCAAAACAAAAATAACAAATCTCAGGCAATAAAATAAATAAAAAATATTTTCAATTTTTTGAAAATTCTGAGCCAGCGCCTTAACCATATTACTACCTACGTACCTACCTACCTACCCACCTACTTACCTACCTACCTTAATGGATGGATGGAGGGATGGATGGATGGAGGGTCTGGATGAATGGAATGTCTGACAGATGGATGGATGGATGGTTCTGGATGGATGGGTGAATGGATTGATGGATCAGACTCCTCCTTCCTTCAGTCCACCCCTCCTTCTTTCAGCCCTTCATTCCCTCTCCTCTTTTCCGTCCTTCCCTCCAATTTTTCCCAATTTGGAGAAAGATTTTGAAATTAGGTTTACTGAAAGTTTTATTGCTGTGAGAAACAACAAAATACATTCAGCAGCACAATACTCAAAATTAGTTTTTAAAGAATTTTCAGTATTAAAATTAAAAAAGAAATTCTTATTAAAATTGACAAAATCATTCCCAGTTTAAAGCTTAGTTCTAGCTGAATAAATCAAGCATTGAAAACAATACCAATCTGGTGCCTTTGAAGAATAGAAAACAATTCACTGAATTAATGGCCGAGGTTTGATCCTTTGATCAATGACTTCTAAATCAAGCGAGTGACACCCAAACCTCACTCGGAAACCCTAGCGCTCAATCAATAGCAAAGGGCATAACACAATTGAATCTAACACCCATGGCGGCCTGAATCTTTAATGAAAATAAGTTAGCTAATTTCAAAGCAATTGAGTAATTTTCGAAAACAATCCCCTAAAGCCAGCCACCCTAATAAATAGACAGGAATTATGATGGAAGGACAGATTTGTTCTCAAGGCTCTGAAGAAGGTTATTCTTAACCGAAACCGGTCAGCCAAGCACGACGGTATCATAAAATTGTGAGTTATATATCAATTGCTATTATTGTATTGATTGTATGTTTAAATATTAAAATGCTACTAATCCTTCATCTTCCATTTCAGGTATAGTGAAATTGTGTAGGCTTGTGAACTTAGTAGGCTTGTAGTTTATGTAGGCTTGTACATTTAATTATTCATCACTCAAATTTCGGGTTTTAATTTTTAGATCAGCCCTTTAATTTAAACTAGACAATTGGTGGTTAGAGCTTGATTATCTCCCTTGCTTAGATTTGTTGACTGGCCCAGTTGTTGCTAAATTTGTTGGTTTTTGATCATTTATTAGAGCATAATATCACCATGGCTATAACGAGCAAGGGCAAGACACGGAATGTCAACCATGAGTACAGCAGTCCATCTCCTCCCCAGGCTCGACTAGTCAAGTGCTATTATGTGATAATACAATGTTTTCACCACATAGGTGTCCTAACCAGCAATTTGAGCTCCAACACCCTGCCAACCGGTCTGAGCAGGAAGGTGAGCGAACTCTGCCAGTTCGTTAAGCCAGCTATGCCCAATATGGAGATAGTAAGTGACATCAAGAAAGTTAACTTTGTTTGGACAAATTCCATCATTCGAGCTATGATAGACCATTACAATTTCAGTTTAGGCACCATCATGTCCGAAATTATCGTAGCTCAGACCGCGCCACACCTTAATTTAGGTAAGGCAAAATCAACAGCCATTAGATGGGCAAAAGCCAACTATGGCAAAAAACTTCACGTCAAATCAATCGTGGCATTCTATCAATTCATTAGGCCTTTTGACCCACACTTTCAACAGAAAGCGCAAAATTGCCAAGTTACCACCCCTACTGGAAGGTCATCCGAGACCGTACCAGTCATTCCACCACCTTCACAACTTAGAAAACGGCTCAGGTCACCGACCAATAGACCCCCACCAGTGAAGAGAACGGATACTCGGTCATCACCGATATCCCCATTAGACTCTCTTGTGGACCCTCTTCAGATCCCTCTACCAGAGTCACCACCACCCTTGTCTCCAGAAGAATTCCCTCCCCTTCCACGGAAAGTGGATGCTAATCAGAAATCTGGTCCAAGGACCATATCAACTCCTGTGGATCCTAGTAAGATACCTCTACCAGATACCCCGCCTCCTCTGTCTTCAGATGAATTACCTCCCCTTCCACAGATAGCAAAGGATGACAGAAAAGCTGGTCTAAGGACCAGATCAACACCGTTGACTCAAACGGGTCTCAGTACCCCAGTGCCAGTGGCCAAACTACCTCAGCCAAAGTTCACCCCTACACCGTGTAGAAACAGCATCAATCATCAAAGTATACCCAAGAAAACTACACACTTAGACGGTAATTCTTTCTGGAAATTTCGGTATGAGGTAGACCACAATAATGAATGGCGACTCCCTGTCTTGACGAAAAAAATCCTGATCCTTGGCTCCTCCTATCTAAGCTGTATAAATGTGAAACCCCATTCAGACACCCAGATAGCTTGCTATCCAGGGGAAAAATTATGCCATGCTAGGACTATTGTCAAAAAATACATGGACTCCTATCAGCCAGAGAAAATCATCGTAAATATTGGCATAAATGACAAGGATGAGCCTATGTCTCTAACCGCTCAACGAGTCCAACTCCTATTCAGTGCCATTCGTTCAAAATTTCCAGATGCAAAGGTTTATTTCATTAAACTGAACTACTCTTAACATCTAAATGCACAGCAGAAAAGGACCGTAACATTTATCAATCCATCTGTAGAATCCCTGCGTATGAAGGTCTCTGTCATCCCTAGTCTACCAATTTCTGAGTTTGAAGTAGTCCAGGATAATATCCATTGGAGTGAAAAAACTGCTAATGCATTGTATTATAGCTGGTTAACTTTTCTTAATTTAAACTAACTGAGGGTCAGGGTACTAACCACCCCGGTATCGGGCTGGGTAGTGATATTGTTAATCTCACTGGTGCTAGATTAACTGAAGCAGAAAAATCAGTACTCAATCGTGGCCTAACATTTGTAAAAAACTCCTAGGCCCAAATTAGGCATAGATCCACTGGCGAAATATTAGCTCTCTTAGAGCTAAGCTTAAAGGGCAATGATTTTGAATTCGCGGGTGAAACATACCAACAAATTTGTGGCTGCGCAATGGGTAAACGTTTCAGTCCGAGTTTTGCCAACATCTATGTGGCAGAGTGGGAGGAGGATGCGCTTAGCAAATGTCCGAAACAACCTCTCTTTTACCGCAGGTATGTCGATGATATTTTCATTATTTGGCATCATACAAACGAAGAATTTAATGAATTTTTCACCATTTTGAACAATCATGACCCGAATATCAAGCTAAAAGCCAACATTGACCAAATGTCCGTAGACTTTTTAGATGTAACGCTATATAAAGGTGTAAAGTATGACACAACGGGACACCTTGATTATAAAGTATATTTTAAGCCCACAAATTCTCACCAACTACTTCACAAGAAATCTTTCCATTCACCTCATACCTTTAAAGGAATTGTAAAATCACAAATCATCCGTTTTCATAGAAATTCGGGTGATAGAAAAAACTTTGAATCTGCATGCTCTCTCTTATTCAAGGCCCTCAAGCCGAGAGGCTATTCATCTAGATTTTTACGCAAAATTAAGTCTGAAACCTTACAGGATTTGGAAACTATCCCTGATAATACTGCGGATCACAGGCCTACCAAGATTCGTCACAATCGTCCAATCAGAGGCGCAGGAGAATCTCGGAAATGTGGAAAGAAAAGGTGTAAATTAGACCTACTTCTTCCAAATCAAACACTTTTATGAGCTTTCAGAACAAAACCAAATTTCAAATTCAGTCTAATTTAGATTGCGATTCCGAAAACGTGATTTATGTAATATCTTGTAAATTGTGCCAAAAGCAATATGCCGGTGAAACCAAATTCCCACTAAGATGGCGAGCGACTAGACACCTTTGCGATATTAGACATGAAAAAGACACGCATGTCGCTGAACACTTTAACCTTCCTGACCATTCAGTCGCTCGGGACTTCGAAATTATACCCAATGAACAACCACCTCTCTCTAATACCCCTGGCAAAACTGATAAACAAAGGAAACTTAGAGAATCATTTTGGATTAAGCAATTAGAAACAGAATGGCCGAGGGGCATAAATGTGGACCCCGGTCTTGCTGATCAGCGTGAAATAATTCCATTTACTCTGACATATAATCGAAAAAATGTAGAAATTTCCGAAATTTTGAAAGATGAATATCATAAATTACAGAATAATTTAAGACAGCCTCTCAATTTGCGCCCAGTAATCGCATTTAGGAAAAATCCGAATCTACATGACATATTGGTAAAATCCAAATTAACTGGACAAACATCATCATCCTAAAGTTGTCCACTATTTGTAAGGCCATATCGCCTCTATAAAACAAAAATAACAAATCTCAGGCAATAAAATAAATAAAAAATATTTTCAATTTTTTGAAAATTCTGAGCCAGCGCCGTAACAATATTACTACCAGCCAACCAGCCAACCAGCCAACCAGCCAACCAACCAACCAACCATTCAAGCGGTCCATCGACCAATCACCGAGCAAGCAATCGATCGCGCGAGCAAGCAAGCAAGCGAACAACCAAGTAAGCACGCAAGCAAGTAAGCATTCACGCAAGCAAGCAAGGAAGGAAGGAAGCACGCAAGCAAGCAAACAAGCAAGTAGGCAGGCAGGCAGGCAGGCAGGCAGGCAGGCAGGCAAGCAGGCAAGCAAGCAAGCAGCCAGCCAACCAACCAACTAGCCAGCTAGTTCACCACCCACCTACCCATCATCCAACCAACGACCACACGAAGCAACCAACCAATCGCCCGATCAATCAATCAAGCAATCAAGCAATCAAGCAATCAATCAATCGACTCTTCTCTTTTGTACGTACATGTAATTATTAATGTTTTATAATTCTCAACAATGATGATTGAGATTGTAGACACGTTTTTCCAATGCACTCACACTCACGCCCGAACGCACACATCCACGAACACATGCCGCACACACGCACGCGATTACGCACGCACGGAAGCACACAGAGGCACACATTCACGCATAAACGGACACACACCGATGTGGTCACACATGAGTGGACCCATGCACGCACCGTGATGCGCGCTTATAGACACAAACATATTTCTCACATCACCACGCGATGCTAGCACATTATGGTTTGCCTCTTATCACATCGTGTACAAACTTGTAATGACTTAAAATTTGTCGTTCCATTATTTGGTTTACACAGACCTGAAGCTTCCAAGGAACTTGAAAAATGCCAGAATATCTGATTCAATTTCCTGACACCGGAAATGGCAGGTTCATTACACTTCGTGCGTGTCTGTGTGGCCATCAGGTTCTTCAACCTACATCGGCGAAACCATGCTAACCATTATTATTTCCATACGTCCTACATCCATCTATATGCCAGAATATGTTTTGATGATGTCGAAATGATGGCGACGACGATGATGATAATAACGAGGAAGTTCATACGACGATGTGATGTGGCGGCATAAATCATGATCAATCAATCAATGAATCAATACTGTACAGAAAGTTCATCTGACGATTATGGTGCGCATCTTAATTTCACACGTGATGATCTAATTTACAGAGCTAGCATATGAGCAGGCTATAAATTACCACACGATTGAGGCACTGAAGCCATCCTGATGAGATACCATTCAGGTACGGAGCAGACAGAAGAGACTGATGTTTGATCAGGTATTAGGTTTGGCATTTAACAATGTTGATGGACTGATTAAGACATAGTCAAAAACCGATCCTCCTAACAATAATACGGGTATCTTATAGCAAAACAAAGATGTGACAGAGACAAACATGTATATTAATCAAGTTACGCCAATAACATAACATCTAGGAAAAGTATCAAGAGAGATGAAATTTCATGTGCGAGAGCACCCAGCTTTGAGCCATACCAGAGAAAGCCCCGAATAGGCACATTTTATTATGACGAAACCGGCCTGATAATTGGAAGCAAGATCTAGACCAGGACCTGGTAAGGATGCATTGCAGTTCAATTCTTTATTATGTCCAGGCGCAACTCCAGAACACAATGTCATGCATCTGAAAAACTTGATCTCTTGATCAAGCCGATAACATTGCTTGATGTTATACAAGGTACCTTAATTATCTAAACAGATTGGTGTACAAAAGTGTGATTATCAGTATGGGCCTGTAATCTATGACCCGGAATGTAGCTTATCCAGTCATGTAGTCACACATGTCCTCCAAACTCTTCATAATACATAAATATGACCTTCGTCAAAGCTATCGGGAATCTGATCTATGCATCTGGTGGTCCAGAAATGCTGAAAGACTCACCCTGTCAAACGGATTCTGAGTGGCAAATACATTAATAAATACAAATGGTTGCACCTGATACTGGCTGTACCATTTGTACTGCTTAGATTCCAAAAATTTCTGAAGACATTTGAAAGCAAGGATGATGTTGAATGTTTGTTTTCAATGTTACAAACAAAACAAGCTGAAGACACATTGACACAAATAGACTCATCTTTCGTCTTCACAACGTGTGTCACGTCATATAGTAAGTATGTGCACACATCCAATCAGGGACACGTGGTTAAACTGCCAAATTCTGGATGATTTACATCAACTTTATCGACAATTTCCACCTTCTGGAGTGAGCAATTCGATCAACCAATGTAGCTCCGAGCACTAATTCCCTAACACCAATCATCCACGTGCTCTTCGCTACAAACCATATCAATTACTCACAGTGGCTCACGAAGATTCGGTTGGATTTGGTGAATATGGACAATACTCAACCAGGAGTGCTTTCTATCTTATAAAGTACTGTCTTTACAGTTAAATGTACTGAGAAGACGTTCAGTACATGCTTCAGTAGATGTGCTGTAGATCTCACACTGGAAGAGACAGTAAATCCAGATTCATGATAAACAACTCATCTTCGCTGGATGTTAACCAAATCCACCAGAGCAGCAATTATATCAATGGTATTATCAATGGCTGGACTAAGACAGAAGACATCGTAACTGAGCACCGCCCAGTCGGCATCAGAAAGGTCACAACAGATTTGCATGAGGGTGTAAACCAGATAAAAGACGTAAGCAATTCTTTTAAGTACACTGTCTATCAGATAGGCCATACAGCATCAGCACCAGTACAGCAACGACCAATTCCATTAACACATGCTTACTGACCATCTGGGAGAAAGAAGGGAGAGGTTCAATGAAATTGTGTATGCCTCCATTGATCAGATTCAGTTTTAATGACCAATCAAAGTTAGAAGATCGAAACATTCAAGGAAAATGGCACAGTAAATAGGGGTAACACAGGCAAACGTGTTGCATGCTTGTGTGTACACATGGTCTTATGGAATGTCTGGTTATCACTGCTTGCCAGAAAAAGCCTGTTTTGTAACATACATTTTCTTTTCATATCCACCGACCATTTCGCATTGTGGCACAGATGGCTATAGGCTATGGTCAGCGTGGACAGAGTATCCCATCTGGGGCTATTAGAGACCACGGTTCCCTCCATCAGCCCAAGCTCAGTTGATGCCTATGTTCTTTAGTGTATATTCCTGCTACATCTCTTCCTGCCCTACATTTCAAGACAGGATTGAGTCATTTTCGAGTGACATTTAAAATTACGTCACATCCCTCTCTCGTGGAAGAGTGCATCTCATCTGTTGCGCATATCCATTCCTATCAGTAAAAGCTTCTGGAAGAGAACACGGACAAGAGAGAATACACTGTATCTGGATCTATACAGCACCACGCTAGAAATATATTGAACTGTATAAAGTGAAGATCATGCAAAAAGTAGCTACCAAAATTCCTGGCAATAGAATGAGAAGGCCATCATTATAATAATTGTAATTCAAGGGTGACTCGTGCATCTCTCGCTTATTCGATCATGCTACATTTTCTATATGACAGGTGAGAAGATCATGAATGAAGAAGTAGAGGGGTTGAGACCCAATCATGATGAAGCTGAGACCGTGATCTGCAGTCATGTTAGTCACATCGACAACGTAAATACGTGGAGCATAGCAGTCAGGTTATCAGATCCAGATCCCGATGTTATTCTACTGTATCAAGTACAGAGTGCATATTTGGATGGGTACAGGGACATCGGCAACAAATGGCAAATGGCTCATAGACAACACTTCAATTAGCATCGAAGTATTGGGAACCCACTCTATCACGGACTACCTTGTTTCTGTGAATTACGGGATCGGATTACACGTCTGCCTTCTTCAAAATTGGGAAGATGACTCCCCTCTAAAATTCTTGATGGATATAAAGATGCCCAAGTGCATTTGCAGAGATGGCATTTGGCAACTTTGAATTGGATTCAGTGAATGTAATTATGTCCTTCCCTGCATAAATGTATGGAGTTAAGCCAGACCATGCACTTTTACTGAATGCACACTGTTACAAAGTGATTCAGAGAATACAACAAAGGCCACAGGGACAAATCCGGTTGAGCAACTTCTGGTCACCATTGCAACCATAATACCACCGTAAAACCCCGAGGTATACTTGTAAATCAAGCGTGTAT
This sequence comes from Chaetoderma sp. LZ-2023a, assembly GCA_034401795.1. Taxonomy (NCBI): domain Eukaryota; kingdom Metazoa; phylum Mollusca; class Caudofoveata; order Chaetodermatida; family Chaetodermatidae; genus Chaetoderma; species Chaetoderma sp. LZ-2023a. The sequence continues at coordinate 105,210,330 of CM067367.1, forward strand.
ATATTATCTCCAAAATGTCGGCGGCCAACTGTAGAAAATGTGTATGATATGCATGGGCAATCCTATGATGTCATAAGGTTTGATGGACTGCAGATGCAAAGGCGCTGTTGTTTCTGAAGAAGGAAAAACTGAAACTGATGCCAATGATAATGACAACTTTGAACCCGCCTATTTTGCACATCAATGAATATAATATACTGTACCATTTAATTTCAAATTTCCGATACCATTTATGATATGCTACGATGAATTCACTATTTGGTTTTCGTACAAGAGCTGTTTGGTTTGAGCTTTATAGCTACTTAATTATCAAGGTGTTATCGGTGTACACTGTCCAATAGTTTCAGTATTACTTTCCAATTGAATCCACAATTGTTAATTGGCCTGTTATTAAGTGCCCTCATCAGAAATTATATTCCAAACCTTTTGTTTATTGGGGGGCATTCTCTACATTTTAATCGACTTTCTGTTTTGGAGCCTATATGTCAAATAAAACTAGTTGAAAAGTCACTCAGTGCAAATTGGGGCTTTGTACCCGTTCTTAAAAGAGTTTGCCAGCGCAAATTGTATTCTTAGTGTGTGAATTTTTGATATAGATGACAATACTATAGATTTTCGACGTGGTTTCATTTTTGTAACTCCAATGTCAAATAATAGTGTAATTAGCCATACGTACATTTTAAAATGTCTTAGGTATTTGAGATCAAAGGAAATGGTAAGAGTGTAAAGCTTCCTACTTCTCGTGTATCGATGCTCCACTGATTTAGGTTTTATTGACAGGACTATGTGTCTATCATGTCGAGTACTAATTATGCAATTAAGTATAGGAAAGGTATATTCCCTTACCTTTTGCCTCTTCTTAAGTCGCCATACCACCATATATTCCATTCATAAGAAGTTTTTTAATGATGAGGGGACCATTCCGTACATTATGTATGTGATTTCAGTTTTGTAGATTACATGTCAAATAATGGTCTAATTAGCAGTAATTGATGATGTTCTTAAGTAACCTTCCAAACAGAAAATTTCTTCCTAATCTGCATATTTGCAATCAGTGTGGATACGTACAAGTTGACAAATGAATTGGTCTTGTAGTCTCCATATAGTGTAAATCCAATTTGGGACCACTTTAAGTGGCGCATTTAAGAATTGGCTTTCTCGGCTCAGGTTAGGTCACGCCAACATGATAAAGCTTTGATAGCTTCCATATTAAATATAATCCATCTAGCTTTCGGACTACTTAAACATAGATAACACTATGGCAATAAGTTGTCCCTAATGTACGGGTATGGCATTACATCCCTTCTTTTGTATAATTCTTGTATAATAGGAATGGTGTGGACAGTTAACACTAACTTTATTAATTAAATAAAGTCAGGTTGAAACTATTTTATATAAAATCACATTCATTCATTCCTGGTTAAATTGTTGCATACATTTAATTGCTATGGAAGAAGTGTTGTGCGTAGCACAATCTCCAGATGGAGGGGTGAGAGAAGATAGCAATCTATCACAAATTACGTGTTTAACAAATTACAATCTGTTTATTAATGAGTCTAGTATATTTAACAAAAAGAGGAATAAAGATACTGTTTTATACTTGTTAATTAACAATATCCGACTTACAAATTATGTTGTAAATACAGGTGCAGTTCATTAGCAATCAGAAAAACAACAATGAAAATGTACAATGCTATGCAATGTGAACAGAAAGAAATGTGAAAATGTTAAGTAATGTTTTAGTTTCCAATGCGATATATGGTCATTCTATGTAGTCTCTATCATTAAGCTGCCGTGCCTTTATATCTTTCTTTCCAATGAATTGTTGATAAATATGGAGTTGGTTCTCACGGGCATAATGCTCGGCTCTCAGTACCATGATTTCACGTCTGTAAATTGAGAAAAACAACAAAACGAGTAAATATGCATGTACATGTAAATCGGCGCTTGCACCTGTCTGGGCACAAGGATTCTACAGGCATACACATGCAATTTGACATAGCCAATGGGTGCTGTATAATCTCAAGCGTAGCATTGTACTGACAGATTATGGCAGGTAGTTTGTACTGTATCGGCCACGATTGTGTCTATTCAAGTGAATGTGCCAGGCATGTGCAGACACAAGGAAGACGTTATTATGTAATAGTAATCATATTGAATAGGACCTACTTGTTTCTTATTGTTTGAAAAGTCGTTCATGCCGGACTGGAAAATAGTAACATAATTTCTTAATTCTAATACAAAACATTTTTGAGGATATTCTATTATTAAATAACAAAATGCATAGTGATATTATGAGGGCTAAATTATTGATTTTTCAAGCAGAATAGTACCCCATTCTGTGTGCGCCCGTGCGTGCATGCGCACGCCTGTGCAAGTGGTTGAGCGTATACGTGTTTGTATATCTGTATGTGTCTATGTGTGCTCACGTGTATATTATATATATGTATGTCCCATGCGTATATGCGGGTTTGAAATTAATACAAAATGTGACAGTCTCATTAAGAATTCAATCAATAACAACACACTGGGGAATTCTAGCAAGACTCCGATAAAGGATGATAAAATACTGACCATTCCGGCTAGAATTCAATCAATGGTGAAACACACTGGGAAAGATTAGGCAATCACTATAAAATGGGTGCCATTGTCAGTTAAATCTGACGTTCTGATTGACGCATCAATTCCACGCGTCCTTGTTATTAACATTATGAATCAGACTGTTGCAAAATCGATGTCCAATTTCTTCCACAGTCTGAATTAAAGAACACCAGATAATCAGCAGTGTCAGCATCGATCATACATCTTGTAATGAGCCATCAGGTAATAAGCGATATATCTAATGCCACATAACTAGAGTATTAGTATTAGTCGATATGTGAGCTGATCAGTCAGTCAATCAATCCATCATTCGGTTTATCCGTTAGTCTGGCGTCAGCATTGGCACAGGTGCGATATGATGGAGATGAAATAGGAAGTTGTAAAAGAATTCTCAAATGTTTGTCATACAAACTGATAGACCAACAGGCTGACTCCCGACAAACTTATTTATAGTAGTTTTCATTTGCAACTAAATAGTCATGTGTTATATAATATGACAACACATGTGTAATGCTTGTAGTGTATTTATCCAATGAAATATCGATCAGATCATGGTAGACAGACAATATAAAGCTGGTTAATACTGGAGATGATGAGCAAAGGAATGGTGTGCAAAATCTGCTTGAAGGCAGTTGTAAATATTAATATTAGAATGGACAGTGTCTCAAAAGATACAGCTTTCGATGCAGATAAATAACGGACTTCGATATTTTAGACATTCTCATGAAATAAGCCAGCATGCCTGAGGGCAAAACATGGAGCTAAAATGTAATGCCATTTGAGCAGTCCATTCTGCTAAGTCTTATTATCTCGGATACGGGGCTGGTAACCTGATGACTATCTAACCCATACTCACTACTCAGGCAATAATATAACATGTCTTGCTATTTCGTAATCATCACTATAGCACAGAAAATCAGAATATTGTATAATTACTATAATGTTTCCTCAATATCACTAGCTCCCCCCCCCCCCTCTATCTCTCTCTCTCTCTCTCTCTCTCTCTCTCTCTCTCTCTCTCTCTCTCTCTATCTCTCTCTCTCTCTCTCTTGGTGGCACATGGGTATATTGCTCTCGGTATTAGATTACTCCTTGTTTTTTGTTTGATGCTCAGCTTGCATGATAGATCGATCCTTCAATCAGTGTTTAAATGTTTTTCAGCAGATATTATAGCCTTACGGATTCAGGAAATTCGGTTGGGATATGTTCGCGTAAATTGGTCCATTGTGCAGAAGACTTGCTTTGAGCAGCTATCTTCAACACGTAAATTGCAGAAGTACTGATGAGAGGAATAATAACCTCTATCCCGATGCATACTATAATAATACTGAAATGTATTTCATGCAGATGTACAACATAAAGTTATCCTTACAAACTACTTGGCGATTAACAAAAGCAACATCATATAATGGCACGTGTTTGTGGATGCTGTGTGAATGCTCTATGCACATGCCATTACACGATGCTATATACACAGAGTATCCACACAACATTAACAAACGCGTTCCACTACATGATGTACGCAGAATTGGACAATATAATAATAATACTGAAATGTATTTTATGTACATGCATGACATAAGATTTCCTAACAAGATATTGGTCGATCAATAACCTTAGCATCAGGTAGTAGCATGCATTTGTTCGTGCTGCGTGAATGCTCTATAGAGGCGGTTTAGAAGCTATGGAGTAACTATCGATAATTCTGATCACATTACACGCACCATGCGTTACGCGAGAGAACAGGTCCGATGCAGACGATATGCTGCTCGTATAAACCATTGTTATGTATGTGAAATTGGCATATTATTGGCTATAACGGTCCTGACCTACTCACATATTGAATGTATCATAGAGTTAACTGGCATTCAGTGAAATATGACTGCTCTAAATAAGAACAGATCAAAGCAACAAAGCCTTCTATGATGATAAAACAACATTCGTTAACATAAATTGTCCATCAATGCCGATTTAACATTTTCGGTATTATGAATAGTTTTATCATGAATATATGGCCTTCCTTGATTGTGATCGTTAGATTACCTAAGCTCCTGTTTAATTACAGGCACTTATAGACTGAAAAATATTTTGTTCTCATAACCTGACTAATTATATCATTCAACTCACAATGCCAACTTGTCACGTCCTATCTTCCTTTCTAACATTAAATGTGAAACTTGACTATACTGGGAATTGCATGAATAAAAATTTATGCATATTTTACCGTAAGTGTGATAAAAAAAGATATTTGCACAAAGTACTGAAGATCCATTTCTGTTTTAGCAAATGCATACTGAATTACTGCCATAATTTTTTTTTATCAAGTTCACATTCACATTCGCTTACGAATCATTGACAAATACGGCTCACAAATTTATATTTTTAGAAATATAAACTATTCCTGGATCATCTACTCACTTCGAATAGATTAATTTGAATAAATATCGTTGCCAAGTTTGAAATGTCAGACAATTATAATATATCAGACAATTCCATATATCATACTCATCTTGACAGCCGTAAATTTAATATACGTTAAATACGAAATGTCACTTATAGAAAAATATTGCAATAAAGATAGCACTGTGATTGGGATGTTAAAGGCACAAAGCCGACTGTAGCTTTGCGTTCCATCGACGATAATATGTGTGTCTATTAATAGTATCAGGTTTAGTTTCTTGCTTACATCTTTGGTTTCATCTTTGAGCCACACTCTCAGCTATCACAATTGACCAGCAAATCTCCTTCAAGACATCAACAGTCGTTAATAATGATGACAAATCATGGTACTAAATAGACTACTGGTCTGATCAATGATAGTGGCCACTAAACAGTCCCGTGTAAACGGTATCACTCCAGGATGGCTAAATGCAATACTTGGCCAGGTAATGATATATAACACGAGTTCTCAATTACCACTATCATGTTTAGCATATTTAGACACTGTGGTGTCTTCGTATCGACCATTTGCTATAACATTTGTGTGTTTATGATGCTGGGATAGGAAGATAAATAAAGGTGAGATTGTTATTGACACTTTGAGCCAGGACAGTCCAGGGTATTAATTGCAAGATAAGAATGCAATAAAAGACACTAAGACAATTTGATTGTAATATGTTATTACTATATACACGAACAGTTTCAATATGTTCCAACAATTTGATATGATTTTTTAGTTTTGCCTCAGTAGAATAGCATAAAGAAACATGCAGATATCATTTGCTATCTAACGACCAACTAATGTACTTCAGTTCGTTAGAATCTTCTGCTAAAGGGACTTGAAGCTGAGAAAGCATTATGTAACAAGCTCCACACTTTGTATTCATACGAGTATTGCGTCGATAAAAAGTGACATCGGATCAGCTTCATTTAAATAAATAGGGAGTCAGCAAAAATTCCCTCTCTCTCTCTCGCTCTCTCTCTCTCTCTCTCTCTCTCTCTCTCTCTCTCTCCCTCTCTCTCTCTCAATCTCGCTCTCTCTCTTTCTCTCTCTCTCTCTCTCTCTCTCACTCGCTCTCCCCTTCTCTCTCCCTCCACTTCTCTCTCTCTCTCTCTCTGTCTCTCTCTCTCTCTCTCTCTCTCGCTCTCGCCATCTCTTGCACTCGCTCCCTCTCCCTCTCTCTCTCACTCGCTCTCCCCTCTCTCTCCCTCCACTTTCTCTCCTTCCCCTCTCTCTCCCTCTCTCGCTCTCTCGCCCTTGCTCTCTATCTCTCTCTCTTTCTCTCTCTTTCCCCTCCTCTCTACCCGGTCTCTCTCTCGTGCTCTCTCTCGCTCTCGTTCTCCCTCTCCCTCTCTCTCTCACTCTCTCCCTCCCTCCCTCCCTCCCTCCCTGCCCCCCTCTCTCTCTCTCCTATCTTTCTCACTCGCTCTCCCCCTCTCTCTCTCTCTCCCTCCCTCGCTCACCCCACCTCCCTCGCACTCCACTATCTTTCTTGCCCCCCCTCTCTCCCTCTCCACCCTCTCTCTCTCTCTCTCCCTCTCTGGGCAATTTGCATTGTCGACTCAGACTGCACCCCCCCCCCATTTGGCATCCTTGGCAATTTATAGACATGCTTATGAATATCAATATTTGATTATTGGAATATTTACACTTTGTAGCGTCATGTTTTAATTTTCACGGATTGCATATGGGTAAGGCGGTGGTGTTTGGGGTGACTGTCTTGATATTCCATCCTAAGATAAATCTTGACGTCTGTGTTCAATGAGCATATGAATTTTCTGCCTGACGTCATCTGAAATGTTTTGCACCACTATCCATAAATTCTGTTGCTTCTCGTTGTTGCATTGCTCTATATCCAGAATATAGCAATTGTGTTCCTGCTAGTCATAACACACACACATCCTCCTGCTAAATCCCACTTGGTTGTGATTCATAATTTCTACATACATTTAGTTGTATTGGGCTTAAGGAGTCATCAGGATCATATACCTGTCAGTGGATTTAATGGGAGGGATAATCATATTCAGAACCTTTTAAATTATTATTGCATTATGAACGAATAGTAATTTGAAATGCATCCATATAAGTATGTGTGCGTTCTTTAGCTCAGTCTATTAACCCGTTCTATGTTTAACATATTCTGCCATGTTTAGGATATCATTGTAGATATAGGAATATTTTGTAAACTATGTATGCCTTCCAAAGTTCGATATTTGATTAGTTCTGTGACATTCATTTTGGTTATGTCTGCATTAAGCTGTAGTAAGAGAAAGGACAACTCAATTCTCATTACGTTTGCAGTAATTGGTATATTTGGGAGGTGCTTTCAAACAATCCCAGATTTCGTTTGCTTATCAATTGTGTATGTTCATTTTGAGAATTAGATGTTTCAAGATATATACAAACTAAAAATCTCGTCATCTTCATCTTTAAAGGAACCTCTTTTCAAAATGAGACCTAGGAATCGATGATGTATTTATTTGCGGCACAGCATATTCGAAGTCGTTCTCTTCTCTCTAGATTATCCAGTGTCACATGTTGATGCAGATACTTTACATCTATTGTGTAGCACTAAGTGCAAAAACAATTTAAGGAACCTTAGAATCGACCGTAAATTGGTTCAACAAGTTATGATGGCTACCGACATCATTTCTGCAGTTCCATACTGGAAGAATACATGGTTAATATGGGCAAGAGCAAAGGATTATACCAAATATCTAGATGTACATTCGGGATTCATCCATCATGTCCAACTAAGGAACCAACCAAACTTATAAATATTAGCTTAAGATAAGTGGTGCAACACGCCGTGCGGTTTTTAATTTTGTGTCTTTTAACATTCAATTTCAGAGTAATTATAAAGATAACATATTATTGATGTTACATATCATGATAAAGTGACATTGTTAGTCTTGTTTGGGAATATGCGACCATGATACCATCTATATATATATATATATATATATATATGGCTATTTGTACATGCATCGATTTATCAATGATCAGATATTCATAAAACATTTACATTTTGCTTAGTAAGACTAGTTAAGCTAATTATCCATACAAATTACTAATAGGACACTAATAGTATTTTACATCTAATCGGGATAAGTGTTGTTCATTTGACATAGCTGAGCTGATTTGCAAAAGAAATACAAGTTTGATCAACAAATAAGAAAATCTATCTTTATATATCAGTTACGCCTTGCAATGGTTGCATATAGACAGGTCCATACGATGAGTTATTGCGATTAATTAAGATCGATGTTCTACGGGTTCTACGCCGCCACCACCACCACCACCACCACCACCACCACCTCATATGCGCCTATCCAGTGCAAAGAAATAAGATTCTTTTCTTCAAGACAGAAGAAGATATTACACGATACAGACATGCGACGTCGTTCATTCTCCTTAAACCTTCTTTCCGAGTGCCTTTCCCTCTATAATGATTAGGTCGTACATGGATATTTAGCGCTGATGTGTGTCAGATCGATATAATATCTGTTGCGCAATAACATTTTATTGCATCACCTTGTCTGATTACTTGCATCAAAAGTAACACTGTAAATAGCTAAAGTGTGAGATTTTTTCTAATCTATCTTGCAAATTTGCGTTTCACGCTGCCATTCTGTATCTAATGCCATCGTTCCACGCAGTTAGTTTTAAACATAAAACTATGAAACCCGTCTAAAACATGTTGTTTGGTAGATTTTTTATTCAACCCATATAAAACTCACTGTCAAGATACACGCCATCTCTCCACTTAGATAAGACAAGTGATTATCGCGAACATCACTACTTGGCTAAAAATCAGAAATCTGTGGCGAGAAGCCTGCAACACTATTTGACAAGAGATATGACAGGATTATTACAACTGGGATCAACAATGCAAATTTCGGTACAATGACCTATAGCTCGACACGTGGAATTATGATTGTACTTGGCATGCTACATAACTAGAGCAAAAGCTAGTTACACCATACATAATCAGTGAATCCCTACATACAATAAGACAGACATATATTTGAAACAAAAGATTAAAATAGCATAATAATTTCGCTATGATTTAGAAATGCATTCTGCTGTATCTGGGAATATTTTGATTCATGTGATCTCTCTCTCTCTCTCTCCCTCTCTCTCTCTCTCTCTCTCCCTCTCTCTCTCTTGCCATCTCCCCCACCACCACCCCTCCCCCCCTCTCTCTCTCTCTCTCTCTCTCCTTCTCGTGCTATCTCTCTCAAGACATTGTATAAGTAATAAACTTATGACCATTGCCTGAGCACACAATTGACAGATAATTCACTGTCTTAATAGGAGAAATGAGAATGTAATTTACTCATTGACTCTCAACATATCCCGGCCTTGAGAGTACTATGATGCGGAACAAAGAGAACACGATGGCCCTGTCTCAGGAGTAAGACACGACAAAGAGAAACAAGACAAATCCTAAGCAGCTACATGGCAGTACCTCAATGGGAGAATATGGCTGGGTACAGCAGCAACTGCACAGTGATGCCTAATTGGGAGCATCCAGCGATATATCAAATAATGGAAGATATCCAGGACAAGCATCTATAAGGGAATATTAAACCATTAACGGATCTGGTTATGGATGTGTCTCTAATTGTATCAACACTGTTTTCACGATGAGTAGCATCAATCTGAGAATAAAATATAAACCAACAATTCCATTCACCATCTGTTTACTGGACATGGTTTAAATACTGATTAAGTTTATTTACCTTTACCATTTCTATAAGCGTCTAGCCATTCATACACCTAAAAGATTAACATGAGTTACGCAAAAAAGATTGGCTATAAACAAGATATGGGGAGACGCAATGAATGCTTGGTAACTTACCATCTCTCAAAACACACACTGCTGTTGTTTGTTATCTTTCGTGAGAATGAATTGTATTGGGACGTCTGACATCTCTAGAGCACAGTCTGAATCATTCTGATGGACGATCCTGGGTCCATAGCAACCATACTTCCAGCTTCATTCACCGCATTTCTTCTGTTTCATTGATCATCCAGTCACATTCAAGAAAAATATTTCTGACCTATTTGCGACGTCTATTCTGTTAATTCAGCGTTATTCTGACTAGATGTCCTTGCTCTATCTATGTCTACATTCGCATATAGGTTCGGATGTTCCATATATTTACGCTTTTCCTCCTACAAGCTCAATGTAAAAATTAAATTTCAACTCAACGTGATCCAGCATTACACCATCCTTTTTCGAGTCAAGTCATCAACCTCTTAAGCCTTATATATTTTTTATCATACACATTGTGGATGCTTTAGCTTGCTGAGCACTCGTTACAAAGCAATGCATGACGTTTCTGGGACCCATTCACAAACATTGTAAGCCTATAGCCTTTCTTTGAGCCAATATCTTGTGCAGGAAAATTGAACTTAGACCATTCCCTAAGCACGTGATTGAAAAACAATTTACCGGCTTCATAGGAGCAATGACTCCAATGAAAGGGTAATTTACTCACCGACTCTCGTTCTTGAAACTGCCTCGGGAACAAAATAGGCTGGGTCACATAGAATAAAATGAATTCCAAGCACCAACATGGCAGCGGTGAACGGGGAAGATCTGGCAAGAACAACATCAATTCCAGGACAATCAACTATGAGGAAACATTAGCCCATTAGACGAATTTTGTCATTGTTACAAACCGGATATTATTAGGCTCACTTATCCAACCACTGGGAATATTAAGTATCTGGTTCAGAGCTGAGACTGAGGGATTCACACAAATCATTGCATCGGTTTGGGGAGGTATTATCCAACCATAATGGAAAACTGTTGCATATTTTGCAATTAATCTGACGAGAGTCCATTACTGCATTGGTCAGCAAAAGCTTCCAGTTTTATTGTTTCAAAATATTCATCAAGATATGCTTTACTTCGTAAAGACAGTACATTTTCAGGTGTTTGTCGGTGAAAGGGTTACTTGTTTGATAGCAAATCCACATGACACATGTGCGCTGCGTCTTCACATGGGCATCCATGCTCTCTCTCAATGAACACTCTGTAACGAGACCATTAATGTGTGTTCCTCCTCGTAAATGTCCATCTGAAGTCATATGCAAATCTATGGTGGAATACTTCTGCCATCAGCTACCTACGTAGGCCTACTGATATTGACATCATAGTGCAGATATCGACTTAATAGCCTGAATATTTTGACTTATCCAGTCCATTATGTCGACATAACACATTACTTTGTGTCGACATAATACTCGTCCAAAATCATGCTATTGCCTACTTCTGCCATCAACCTTTCATTTATTTATGTCGACATAATGTAATAATCCAGATGTCGACATAATACCGTGATTAAGCCGACTTAGTTAAAACAATATCTGGTTCATACGGAACAGAATTCCACGTCCAATGGTTTAAAGGAGGCTAATCTCATCACAGATGTTGCATTGCACTGATAGATTATGGTATATAGATTCACTTCCAGGCACATTCCATGATCTGTATTATAATTATGTGTTGATTTTAAACTCGCTGCCATCTTGTGATAGTGTGTGATGGCATGCAGATACAGCGTATGCTTTACTATGTAACGATTATACTGTTGAATATTTTGAATCTACTTTGACGCAGAGTTGTTTTTGTCTAAGCAACAAATTTCAGGCAAAGTAGTTTTAATATTCAGCGGCATTAAATTGTGCATGTTGTTACATCTCACTGTCAAACTCTAAAGGACACCTATATGATTGAGGTTATACATCAAGTGAGACAACCTAGTTTGTTCTGATTAGTCGACAGATAAATCATGGCCGCCTCCATAGATTGGAGAAATGTATCAAGATTTAGCCAGCCTCTTAAAGCTTAAAAACCTTTCGGTGATGGCAGAACAAAGCTAAAGATACCATGCATAGTTTATGAATGACATGCTGTATCAGTCGAATGGCTAGTATAAGATAAGGTAAGTTCTCCTTTAAACATTTCAGGGCAGATCAGGCTAAATTGCTCTCTTCACTGATCTTTAAGACTGTCCATTTTCAGGCCAAGAGAAGACTATTTTCGGAATTTTTCAACGGGAATGACTGGCCAGTCATGCCAGTGGTCAATTTTCAAAAATGGTATGAGTGCGAGATGTCTTCTTCACAATACGGAAGAGTTGAACAACATTCTGTCGACATAAACAGATTTGCCATCCATCTCAATAGACAGCCTTTGTACAATATCAAGAGTATGCGTTCAACCCCAGGTGAATCTACACGAAATGATACGTCTATAATTACTTAGGTGATTTGCTGATGATTAATTCAGAGAAAATCGATGTTCGGTGCACACAAGACCTCGCTTCATCGTAGTATAAGAGATTGGAATGGACAAGTTAATTACAATTAATAATTACAGCTATAAGACGACACAGATTCCCTTGTTGTATTCTAAAATCCACCTACCTAGAGACCGCTAGGAGAGATTCTATTCTCAGCAGTGTTCTGTGACTTTGAGAGATTAACTGCTCTCGTAGAATCTATGCTTGTTATTAATAACAGCAGACATGGCAAGTGTCAAACATTAATTTCGGATACTAACCCTTTTCAAGTCATAGACTGCTGCTCCTAGCGTGATATTATCAAAATCAATCAATAGAGAGATCCATTTCAAGCCATGCCCCGCCCACTTCTATTGAAGATCCGCCCACTTTGTACATGCATTTGAATCGATATTAACCCTTTGAACCGTGGATTTCCAGAATCGCGATTTCAAGGTAACCATACAGATAACATGTTGAATATGTTGAAACAATTTAGACTGGGAGGTGTTGCAGTCACATCTACAGGCCCAGTTAAATTAGTTCCAAAATATTCAGAACGTTTAATAAATTGTATCTTCACCAAAGACATACAGGTCAGATGATTACTGTTGGAACTTTAACCCTTTGGTGATGGATATACATCATTTGATTCTGATGTTACCTAACATATGTTTTGCTTCTGACATCAGATAATTGAGTGACGGAAGTAGTACAGTGGGTCGCCGAGCGCTATTGTTATGCAAATAAGCTCTTGACCTATTTAAATACTGCGTTCTGATTGGTTGATTTGAATTAGTGGGTGGAGTCTACTAAATGAGTGGCTGAACGCTATTCTTCTAAATGAGCATGTGGATGCTATTCTTCTAAATGAGCGGGTGGATGCTATTGTTCATGCAGGTGTCCGCTCTAAATGTCTAGATGCTATTGTCCGTTATGACATAGATAAATGTGTTTGTAAATAGGTGACGCATGCTGTATTAATTAGGTGGGCGGCGGCGTCCCCCCCCCACCCGCTTCGTTGTTAAAAAGATATTTCTGCCCCAGTCAATTAATTTTCAAAAAAATCAGTTGGCAGTCATTTAAGTATTAAATTTTCAAAATTGTTATGGAAATGTGAACGGTGTAAACATATAAAACACGAATTTTCCTGCGACTGGTGTTGTTAAGTTACTGTCAACTTACATCTAGAACAGTGTACATGTCTGGTTACTTTGAAATTTATATATTGGGAATGCAGACGTCAATGGGTTAATCGGCCATCTGCATGAACGATAGTGTGCAGCCGGTCATTTAGAACAATAGCGTATAGCGCCCACTTATGAACAATGGCATCCAGCCGACACTTATGAACAATAGCGTCTACCTGCGTGAATGTGTTCCAAGTCATTTAATTTTCAAAAAATCGGAGTGTTACATGGGTAATAGGTAAACTTATCGATGTTGTATAATATTATATAGATAATAATCATGGAGATTCTTTAAAGTGACAGTCATTTAATTATTAAATTTTCGAAAATATAAACAAAATGTGTTCCCAGTCATTTAAATTTCAAAAATCAGAGCGTAGCACGGGTAATAGGTAAACTTATCGATGTTGTATAATGTTATACTGGACCAACAAAGTTTAGTAACACTGAGAATATTACTGTAGAAATGTTATTTAACAAAAACAATAAATTGATTCAAATATATTATTTTATTGATACGTCATTTTCCAATTTGAACAACACTCTCTTGTTACTGTAATGCTAGCATCGCGCCTTTAACACGGCATCATTCAACGGAAGGGTCCAATTTAAATAATGACACTGAGCTGTCAATACTGGTCGTGACCTCCGCGCGCATTAACCACCACTGTACATGGCTTTCTCATGCTTCGAATTAAGCACCTGATGTCACGAAGAGGAATCGCATCCCATTCCTGGAGCAGTGCAGCTTCCAGCTCCCGCACGTTGTGAAGATGTGGATGGTTCTCACGCACCATATGGCCAAGAATGTCCCACACGTGTTCGATAGGAGACAGGTCCGGTGATCACGCTGGCCAGTCTAACACCGGAACGCTGTTAGCCTCAAGGAAATCACTGCTGACCCTAGCTGAATGACGACGGGCGCTGTCTTGCTGGAACATAAAGTCTGCATGATACTGCATAAAAGGGATGACAACAGGGGCGACAACTTCTTCACAGTAACGTTGAGCCGTTAAATTTCCGCGAATCACAATAAGATTTGTTTTGCCATTTTCATGGATTACAGCCCACACCATGACACTGCCGCCACCGAATCTGTCGTGCTGAATTATGTTGGCTGCATCATACCATTCTCCTAAACGTCGCCAAACCCGTTGCCTACCATCCGCCACATCACTGAACAAAACGTGGCTCCATTGTTGAGCACGCCATCGCTGATGAGATCTTTCCCATGCAAACCGATGTGGCGCTCTGTAAGCGGAACAGCGACAAGTGGACGACGGGCATGCAGTCCAGCATCATGGAGTCTGTTTCGCACAGTTTTGTGGATGCACTGTAGTGCCGGTAGCTGTGTGCAAATTACGGGATAGCCGCGGCGCAGTCTCAGACCTGTGACGTCGTGATGATGTCACTAAGTAGTGGTCTTCTCGTGGTGTTGTTGCTCTCGGTCTGCCATTAACATGTCCAGTTTCCTGCTCACATTGACGGAGACCGGAAATGGTTGAGGCGTGAACATTAAAATGTCGAGCAACAGCGCGAAAGCTCTGCCCAGCAGCGAGTCTTCCCATTGCTTCATGGCGCTGATTTTCGCGTAGCCCTGGGCGGCGGCCCATGTTCGGTAGGGTAAACTTTTAAGCGTTTTCTGTTAACGTTCGTTATCTGCTTTTGCAATATGGTGAATTTTTGCCTTTGCTACCCGCCAATGTGGGCCAGTGCATGAAAAATGCATTTTCACATGCATTAAGCGTGCGGCCGAGAAATGCAAGAAATGATTTGCATTTCTTCATGATCAGCGAGACATTACATTGATGAAACATGCCTGCAAATTTGGTTATAAATGGACGCATAGTTTTAATACAACAAAGCAAACTTCACTGTTGCTAAAAAATTTTGGCTCAGTATATATAGATAATAATCATGTAGCTGTTGCATTTAACGAGATTCTCTAAAGTGGCAGTCATTTAATTATTAAATTTTCAAAAATATTGTGCAATTTTAAACAGGCGACTACATCTGTATATACCCGGACACAGTAATTTTTTCCTAGTTTTATTACCTTTTTTTGGAAACCCTGACGCTGATTGCTGTTGAATGGTTTTTTTCATAAAAATGCGGCTTTCATATCACAGATTATAAAATACATTAACTATACCGCATTAGAGCGCATTAGAGCGCATGCGCCACCTGCATGAACAATAGTGCCCAGCCGACACTTATGAACATGTATTAGTACTTGATTATTTGAGCGCGCTCGCATATATAAAAACACATTCTGGTGAACAAATGACGTGAGATTGATATTTAGCAAGATATTACAATGTCCTCGCTGGGAGATTTTAAAAATCGATAATAACTCGTGAACCCGCCGCTCACTGGCTATTGTTGTTTACCACCAAAGATTAACACAAAAAATTAATTTTAATTCATGGCATTCATACATTAACAGTATTCATTGTGGTGAGTTGGTTGGAGACCATATGTCTTATCATTCACGACGTTACATTTCAACAATTAAGAGCCACATTACGAGCATAGCAGCATAATCATAGATGGTCGTTTACTACAAGTCAAATATAAATATATCCTTTTGGGCTACACAACAGTGATACGTTATAACCATGTTTTTACTGTATAATTCCGTAATACCTGCCCTAAGCAACCACCTCATGTTACACCATTACATGGGCGCTATAGATTTCCTTGACCATTTAACCCAGTAACCCTCGAATTTCTTCAAGGGAATTTCAAATTTTCTCATAGAAAACGTCAATTTGCAGACCAAGAGAAGACTATTTTAAAAGATTTATCATTGGAATGACTGGCTCTGCTGGCTATTTATTTGTCTAGATATTGCGCGAGCAAACACCCACCACCAATCATCTACATCAACCACCACAACCATCACCGCCAACACACACCACCATCATCACCACCATCATCAACACCACCACATTCACCACCACCGCCACTAGCACCACCACCAGAACCATTACCATCACTACCGCCAGTACCGACATACACCACCATCCACTAAGCACCACCGCCACCACCACCACCACCACTACCACCTACACACAACACCATGCATTAACCCCACCCACCACATACACCCACCCATCAACCCCTATCGAAATATCCATATTTGCAAACCTACGAAGTATACATGCATGTGTGTATGCCCGCACGTGATTTCAAATCGTCATCCGGAACGAAGTACAGCGTTACACGTCCAATATACAGGTAAGCCTAGCGATGTTGTATGTATAATATTATATAGTGTATTTAAGGAGATATATGTCTTTAAAGATAGGTGGTATCATCGCGCACGCGCACATGTGTGTGTGCGTGCATGCGTGCGTGCGTGCGTGCGTGCGTGCGTGCGTGCGTGCTTGTGTGCGTGCATGCGTGTGTGCGTACGTATGTGTGTGTGTGCGTGTGTGCATGTGCATGTGTGCGTGTGTGTGCGCCTGCGTGTGTATGCCCATATGCGATATTGCTAGTTATATGTTGTGCCCCTGTGCGCGTGCATGCATGCACGTGCCCCTGTGTGTGTTCATGCCCATGTATGCACCCTTGTGCATGCGTGCATGCCCCTGTGTATGCCCCATGGTGCATGTATGCGTGCCCCTGTGTACGCCCCTTGGTGCATGCATGAGTGCCCCTGTGCACTCCCCGTGGTGCATACATGCCCCGTGTGCTCTCAGTACGTGTGTATAAACATAATATCATTCCATTAGTATGAGTGCATATTGCAATGCGATATTGTGACAACAGCATAAGGGGATGACACAATACACTTCTTTGAAATATTTTATTGACACTTCGAAGCAAATAAGAAAATACAATAATAAACTAAATTAGCGACAACATTTAATGACATCAATTATTCTATAAATACGTGAGAAACAATAATTATTATTATTAATTATCCATTGTTTTTCGCATCTTTTTTCTCATTCTTAGAGTTAAACATTTCACTTTCGCATCATCTCTGTCACATTTTCTTAGCATCCATAGTATATGCTTCATGTCTACACCTCTCGAATGATAATATAAGAACTATACACAATAATATCCGCATGTCGTTGTCAGTGCTGGTTGAACACGTTCAGTGTTATAGGAATAAATACGTGCATGACGCCCATTGCATACATTTGATATCATTCTTCTGTCTGACGGGCGTCTTCCATAAGAGTCAAAGTATTCTGCTTTTCCACTCGATGTGTAATAAACCACGACCCAGTGCTTCCTACCTTTATTACTGGGATGCGTGTTTATCACTAATGAAGATGGATGATATTTAATATGAATGGGTACATTGTCAATTGAAAAACTCAGAGGAAGTGTTCACACGTTTTGTCGTCAATGAATAATAGATGCTCTATTTCAAAGGTATTCAGCATTTATTTAATAATCTGTTAATACATTAAAGTCTGACCCAATTTCTATCGTATTATCAAATTCAGCATAGCAAATCACGTTTGTTGTATCAGCTAGTGTGTCACTAAAATGGAAGACGGCTCTAAACAATCCAGTAATGTAGGGTATCGGTGCTCTGAATCAGCTAAATCAGGAGTAAAATCTCATGCGAATAGTGTCACGCCTTATCTGAAGTGCGCTTTATCAATCGGGTACTCACGGTCTTTAAATAGCACTCTAGTACCACTGAACAGCGAAAAGTAGGCATCAGAGTAAATGTCGTCACTAAATGATGGGCGTATTGGCGATGTTGTCACCGCTTCCCCATTAATATACCATGTAACGTAGGTATTATTATTATTATAAAACCTGAATGGGTTTTTAGTAACAACACCATTATGAGCGTCATTTGGTACAAAACCGAATAATACTCTTGTAGGAAGCTGTCCAATAAATATATTATCTCTATCCACGCTCATAACTCCACTCGGTACCGTAAAAGGTTTTACATACAACATGACGAATAGAGTATTTAGCACTCGTCTTTCTTAGAGTAACTGTGTGATACTAACAGATTAGAGGATGGTATAACTTTACGTACAAATAAGTTAGCCGACAATAACTTCAGCTTAGGTTTGAGATTGTCTGTAGACATAATGGCAAAAACATCTTTACTCTGCTGCATGAGTACTCTCATATTAACATATCCGATCAGAAATCGATCCTGCAGAAACATATCAGTGTGTATGCGACTAATTAATTTCACTGTCTTACTTTCTGCCATCATTTTTCTGCATGCTTGAAATCCTAAGTTAGTATCGGCAACATTATCAAATTCACCAGCATCGTCCATTCGTCATCCAGCAAGTTGGAGATGCGAGGATGCGGCATTGCTCCCATAATTAAGCAATGTTTCAAAACAAACGTGGTAAGCATAATTTTCGTTCGAGTCACTGACACGTTTTCCATTAAAAAAAACATCGACTTGTGAGAACAGCGTATGAAGGAGATTATTCACAGGACCCATCTTTTCATCAACTGCGAGCTGTGTCTCAGTACCCGCTGCATCTAGCTTTACTAACTTAACTTTAATTGAGCTGTAAGACTGGGTAAGATCGAAATATCTATCTGAAGATCCGCTGATGTAAAACTTGATCGGACCAGAATCTGATAAGCTCGATAAAGTTTGAAACTGTTCCCATTTTTCAGACTCCAACGTTGTTACTATGGGGCATGTCTGAAAGATGTCCAACACGCTCTTTGAACACTCACATGCTAAGTTCCATGTTTTAGTCAATCGAAGATATCTGCATGTTTTCTCTGATGTGTGTTGCATCCCTTCCTCTTCGGTGTTGCGCACACTGACTGAGTATTATGTACATTAATTCTCTTTTTATGTTTTGGTCTATGTTTGGTTAATCTTCCACGTAGTGCTGTTACAGCCTCTGGTATCAGATCCCTGGCTACACCATGCGCTCTTGATTTCAATGAGGATTTAACATTCTTTCCCGCCATTACATCCTCTGCTAGCCCAACTCCTGTGCTATGAGCTTGTTTACCTACTGTCTTGGCAACAGTTTTCACGAAAGGTATTGCCGAGCGTAGTAGTCCACCTAGGATATTATCTAACCCACGGCCCACCTGGTATAATGCACCTACAAATATTGGAATACGTCCATAACCCTCCTGACTGGCATAATACAACTCCAAGGCACTAGCATTACTTAATCTTCTCATCGTCGTCATCATCTGAAATGTAGACAGAGTACACTTGGTGACGCTCCGTCCTCGAATGGTATATTTGAGCCTGACCTATCAGTTATAAGTATTCCTATTGTATCGATGTAGTTCTTTGACATGGAGTGATACTGAATATCGGGAAACGTCCACTGGCTTATATCTTTCCCGCCATCAGTACTAGACAGTGGTATCACTCTGAGCAGTGGTGCTGATGTGTCACCTACTATGCTGTGAGAGACAATGTTGCAGTATATATATGCTGTCGTTGGTCCACCCTGATGACTCTTTCGAAATGATTTTAATACTTCTACTGGTCCTGTATGTATTTTTTCGTCATAGCAAATTAAATTAGATACTTCTGAGCCAAACTCAATACCATAATTATGTCTAATCATAAGAAATACAAGATTCGCGCCATGTAAATAAAACTTGATGATTTTCTATCTGTCCATTTATAGAGTCTACCATAGTCTTCACTGCATAGTATCCCTTTGGCACTTTTATAATATGTGATTTGCTAAGTTCGTGAAAACTACGACGAATACGCTTTTTCCCCTGAGTGCTAGGTTGATCATTCTGTGACCCTCTTGAGTTTGTCCAAATCAACAGGTGTAGGTTTACCAACATCCACTACAATACCAGATTTGGCATTATCTTCATCCTTCTTCTTCTTTGTCATACTCCACGCATATATTTCTATGTAACTTTCTCTAGTAATAGTAAGCCAGCTCCTGAGATATAGTACGCTGGATATTCCCACTTCCCACTCGCTATCTAATGACAATGGCGTCTGTAGCTGCGTTCTGAACTCGGATATCCTATTGTTAGGATAGTACTGTGTACTACTATTGCTCGAAAGAGTCACATAAAACTGGTCCTCGTTCATTCTCCAAAGATGGTTGCGGTATCTTTAACGTCTTAATGCGCAGACTGGCTAATATATACCCTAAACAATCACTCAGAAGCGATATCCAAATACCTGGCTGACCATTCTGTATACTTCGATTCACGATACACGTAATGATCATGATATAAATGAGTATGACTTGTGCTAGGTATACTATCTCCTCCTTTGCTACACGCGAACCCATTATGCACCACATTCCTCGCTCTGAACGTCTCTCTATATACTCGTCCATTATGTGTATAGTGTTGAGCTCAGTAACCCACGAGTTAAACTTGGAGGGATAACTGAGCCACTTGACATAATCTTCACATACTCCCTTAGCTCCCTTCCAACTCTTACTTATCTGTTCTACTACGTATTCTCTATCTTCTTTCCCGGTACCAATTTCTGAATCTCATCGAGATAAAAAGTTCCAATAATTGGATTACCCGAATAATCTTCCAACTTATATAAGATCGGATATTTGCCAGAAAGAACATCGTACACCTTAAACAATTCACGGCTCCACTGCCCGTGATACGCCTTCTCAAATGCCATTCTTGCTTGCGAGATTCTCACAGGATAACCAGATTTCGGTGTATTTTTCTTAAGTTTGGGGTTCTTCTTCTTGTTCTTCCCTACATATATATTTCTCCATGCAATCAGCTCAGTACTACGATCAACATGTACCGGTGACATACGTGTGCTGTTGTGTACGGGTTTATTGTACGATGAGACTAACGTCCACTGAAAACGCTCCACCATAGCAGCGTGAGGCTCATTCTGCGAGATATAGAAATGTATTACACTCTCAGTCAAATATTTCTTGACTACTCCATTGACGAACTCACCACCTTTGTCAGTTTGAATAGCGTGTGGGCGTCATTCAGTACGTGACAGAATAGCTTCTAATCCTTTCTTGACTGATGCTGACGTTTTGCTATACAGATTTTCCACCAAGTATACTTCGAGAGCGCATCAACAGCGCAGAGTAGGTATAACACGGCATCGTTTTCCTTTGTTAGCATTCCCATCGAGCACAGATCTGCCTGCCATAACTCATCGACAGCTGTTACTATTATCTTACGTCTGGTAAACTTGGTTCTCTGTGGTCGGTGAAGGGTGTATGCATCCTAATGTTTTAACCATTCTTCAATATAGACACATGGTATTTTACCTTTAAATGCATTGTATAGCTTTTCCTTTCCACCAAAGGAGGCAGAATACTTCGGATTGTAATATACTTTCGCCAATTTAGCATCATTCATTACTTCACTAAATTCACCCACACCGGTGTAGTGTATCTCTTTGCTTTGCTCTTTTTCTTCCTGTTACCCGCTAGAGAAGGCGTGTACTCACTAACAGATGGTGTACCTGTACTTTTTCAATGCATCCTTTTACTCACGGCGGAAGGTGCGTACTCTTTGATGCTATCATCATTATCATTGACATTATATATCTGCTGTAATGTTTTCTCTTGTCCGACAAATCTACGTGGTATTTTTAAGTCACATAGCAGATTAAGAAACTTGCCCTATGCGACATCGAGGTTTGCGCCCATGAGCAACAATGTTTGTAAGCAGATCGAGTACATTACTTTTGGGGTAAAACATACCCTCTATCGTTACTTCGCCTAGATCATTAACATTAAAACATTCAGGAACTGAGCGCAAAATATCAATTATTCCGCTCGCTTTTGTCTTATATGTCTTTGGTATTCCCCTCATTGTACGATCAAGTATTTGTGTAGGCAGTGCATCTGACGTAGGTATGGGTTGAAGAGGTGGCGCGTAATATTGCTGCCATATTGATTGCTGATAGTAGCGCCTATATTTATCCAATACTTGCGAATACGATGTCGACTTTTCTTGCTCGGACATATCGTGTCTAGCTAATATATTGGATATCTCGTATCGCTGGGTCTGTATGTAGCAGAGATATTTTACTCAATTCATTTAAATTGCCTATCAATTCATGTGGTACCAAAGCCATCTTACCTACACGTTCTTCTCATGTGAACAGTTTACCTATTAATGGCGCTAGTGTACCAATCACTGCAGGTAATATGGCTCCCCAAAATCCACCTATCTGTAACAAACATCTTTCACACGCGTATGGTACTCCACAACTGGTCAGAGCATGCATATGGAATTTATATTTACTCAGTCGCTTGTATCGTGATTTAGTAGGCCGGACATTTCCACGTAATACATTAAGGCATGACTCACATATCACATCTATCAATTCATTTGAACTGCTCTTTGGTTTTACTTTGGACAGATATTGTAGAATAGATAAATGCTGTCCTTGTCATTTTTTCACTCCTTTGGTATGTACACGTAAGAGACGTCCTTTGGATGAACAGTTGAACGGAGTCTAATATTGTCCGGTGTTGATTGTTTCAAATCCAAAAGTAGATATGAGTGAGGTGTGTGTGTACCATCCTTATATGCTTCTATCAAATACTTTGTATTACAAGAATACATCTGATTGGATAAAGAGCATATAGAGGATGCATGACGTGGACTCTTAAACAATACCATGTAGTGACAGTTAACTGATAAGTCGCACTGATTATGCTACTTGTGAAAAAGATTTTGTGCTACAAAGATAACACTACAGTTCTCATGATGAGAACGTTTTATAAATAAGTCAGCCACATTTTCATCGCATTTATTCATCAAATCGTCCAGTATCACCAATGGCCTACAACTTCTGTCTAATTCAAAATTTACCCCCTCTTTAAATTCTACTTCTTGCGCTAAATCACTATATCCATCTTGCCACATGCCATAGCAGTACACGATCCTCTGTGGAGGGGGAGTAATTGCCGTTGGATCTCTTAATAATGCTTTTATCATTTCAGTTTTACCACACTGCGTCGGATCACAGACAATCATGGTAAAGGGGTGACGTAACATCGTATTACAACCAAGCATTGACGCCATCACTCGCATACTTAACAATTCAACTGGCATAGCAAACACACAAACACACACATGCACGCACGCTCGCACGCTCGCACGCACGCACGCACGCACGCACGCACGTACGTACGTACGCACGCACGCACGCACGCACGTTCGCTCGCTCGCACGCACGCACGCACGCACGCACGCACGCACGCACGCACATACATACATATACATACATACATACATACATACATACATACATATATATATATATATATATATATATATATATATATATATATATATATATATATATATATATATATATATATATATATATATATATATATATATATATATATATATATATATATATATATTGGTGGCGACCCAATCAGAAGCACGATGCTATGAGATGACGTAATAACAAATGTTCATGTTTACGAGACATGACTGTCTGAAACGCGCACGAATGCGCTAATCTGTGAACCGTTACCACATCAATAATGCATACTCACCAGTCATTATTTGACAAAGATCGTAATACCATTGGCGTCCAATTATATTCAAATTTGTAACAGCACATTTTACTCGGCTTTGAAAAAAGTTATTTATGAGCTGGACTTTACTGCGGAGAGCGGCAAAGCGTTGTTGCTCTGCATCAGCCTTTCCAATATTCTGAATGGCGCGTGTCTAGCTGCGTGCTATGATATTACATGCGGATCTGTATTTTGACCCGGGTGGAGTGTGAATGTTACAAGGCTGGACAGACCCTGGATTCATTTCCATGTGGTGGTTGTAAATATTGCTCCTGGTTGCATAATCAATGGAAAAGGTTTAATACAGACGTTGACGATGTTGTACAGTTGGTTTTTTGTGAAGTCCTTTCTGTTATTGGGGATGTCGGCGATATAGCTAGCAGTTCAGATGCTATGAGGACCACTGGGTACCAAACCTCTAATTGGTTAAATTCTTACATGTAGGAGCAGATTAAGGAGCTGCATTTGAAGGACCCTGTCTTGCATTTGTTACTCACTTGGAAGGAGTCTGATCATATACCTTCTGAGTCAGAGCTATATTTATCTAGCCCTGCAGTTAAAGTCTGGTGGTCGTCACACAGCAAGCTCAGTATAGAGCATGGGGTTATGTATTACATTTGGGAGTCTGTTGATCAGCCACAGAAACTCATGTTAGTTCCAAAATCTCTTCGAAATGAGGTTTTAAGGAATTGTCATGATCCTAAATCAGCTGGACATATGGGTCAGCAAAGGACCCTGGCAAGGCTTAGGCAACGGTTTATATGGTATGGCTGTTCCAAGGAGTGAAAACAATATGTGCAGTCCCGCAGTGGATGTAGCCTTAATAAAAAAGCAAATATCAAAGCCAAAGCATCTCGAGGACAATTCCAGAACGTGTTCATTTGGACATTTTTTACCCTAGAATCTGAGAATCTGGAGCTGGAAACCGTTGCATACTCATGATTGTTGATCAGTTTACTAAATGGGTAGAATGTTTCGCATTACCTCATCATGGTACTGAATTAATTGCCAAAGTAGTCGCCAAACGTTTCATTGCCATGTTTTGTTGTCCATTACATGTGCATACCGATCAAGGTCGTAATTTTGAGGGTAAATTGTTCCGTAACTTATGTCATGTATTGGAAATTGCTAAGGCACGGAAGACTCCATACCACCCATCAGTGAATGGACAAGTAGAGAATTTCAACCGCACCATTCTACAAATGATGAGGTGTTATCTTGAAGATACTTATCATCAGAAAGGCTAGGACAAATACCTCCCTTTCTTGGTCGCCGTCATGTGCTCTACCATTAATAGGCAAACTGGCTTTACGGCCAATAAACTTATGTTGGGAAGAGAGATTTTGCAGCCAATCGATATTATGATTGGTACAGGTTTTCAAAACCCACCATTCCCGTCCTATGGCAACTATATGCACGAATTAGAGGTATACATGAAGTTTGCTCATGAAATACCACGACAGAATTTAGGAGTGTCTCAGAAACGCCAAAAGCGTGAGTTTGACCGTAGATTGAACACTCGTTCATACCATGTTGGCGATGTTGTCTATCTGGCGAGCTCTACAACAAAAATTGGGCAGTCAAAAAAGCTAACGCCTACATGGACTGGTCTATTTCTTGTTACTGAGTGTTTGTCAGGTGCTGTATACCACATCAGAGGAAGACAGCGTGAGGTAGTAGTCCATCATGATCGGTTGAAACCCTGCCATGACAGAAAGCTCCCCATTTGGTTACAACGAATGCAAAATTCTCTCCTCCCAATAACTGTAGAAACCGGTGCTCCTGACGATTCTCTAATTGCTTCTAATTCTCAGTCAGTCTCTAGTCATGAGAATGAAGTGGGCGTATCTGGACCATCCGATCAGGAAGATACATTCTTAACAGATTTAGAAGACCTTGAAGACATAGTTCTGTATGGAGAAAAAGGATTGGGTGATCTAAAAGACAGTTTAGAGTATGGCGAGGAGAATTATGATGAATTGGAAGAAACTATTCTTTTTGGCGAGGCTGATCCTGATGATATTATCCAAGGCGGATTAGAGAATGGAGAAGACCAGTTCGTAATCGGGATGCCGGGAAGACGACATAGGCGTCTTCCTGGGAGATTTCAAGATTACCAGTTATATTGAGGGGGATAACTGCCCTGTATAAAATGTACATAGTTATTGCTATATGTTTAAGACTTTTTCAAAAGTTTCCTTGCGGCTTGGTTACATAGGCCCAGGGTAATTATTATTCATACATAGACCCGGGTTTAAATATTATTAAATGAGTTTCCCGTGACTCGGTTACACAGGCCCTGGAAGCACATTTACTAAAAAAAATGTCAGTCTCAACGCTCAAGTAACTTGTTCAGAGAAACTCTTCATCTGGTCCCTCCCTTGACAACCCTTTCATAACCTATATGGCTATAACAAATGGCGGCTATACCAAAACATGACCGAGTTAGCGATTTAGCATGTTTATATATAGGGACAATTTATACATGTATATACTTTTCTTACTTTTGGATATTGTACCTTATTCATACAGGTTTAAAAAAAAAATTCTTTCTCATGGAGATAAAAATTCTTTCTCATGGAGATGTGGGATCCTAGGATTTGAAAATGTTGGTTGTGGGACCCTAGCATTTGAAAATGCTGGTTGTAAAGTTGTTTTTCATGTGTTGTCTTCCCATTTCTCCTGGGGACTCGTATGAATATATTAATATATTAACATTAGTATTTTGAAATGATAATGTTTGAATAACGTGTAGCTTTATCTGTTGTTTTGCATGACTTGATGCTTTGCCGGTGTATTCTCCATATGGGTACACATGTAGTATGTCTTTAATATTGTATATATCTCGGCATTATCCATGTTATTTTGCACTTTTCTGCTTAGACGATATATTCTGACAAGACTCCATTGTTTTATGGGCTTATTGTTGTTTCCATTTTCTTTGAGTGTAACAGATTCTTGAGGCTTGGCTGCACTGGACCTTGAGTAACGTTGCATTCTGCTCCACTATACACCAATCTGTCAGCTCATTCTCGCTTGATATGCATTTATCCCTTGTGGCTTGGCTGCACTGGTCTGAGTGATACTGCACATGTTCTTAGGTCTGCATGGGTGTTTACTCTTTAGTTATCATCTGCTCAATAAAGGTCAAAGGCAATTTTACATGGATATCCATTTAAAGTCAAGATAAGTTTCATATCCAGCTCGCGAAATGGTCATTACTATTTGACTATTAGTTCTTCCTGTTCTTTCTGTTAAGATCTATGCCTTCTCAAACCGCAACCCTCTAAGTGTCTCAAAATTATAAGGGTCATTATACGTTTCTGGCATACCCAGGCCGTAAAATATGATGAGGAAGAAGGTGGTGCTCCTTGAAAAGAGGGACTACCATACATTAGCATGACTGTCAGTAGTTCCGTACTTTGCCAGAGATTGCCAAGTCGCCTGTAGGCAATCGGTTGTAAGGCAACAGGACGCGCACTAGCAGACGAGTCCTGGATGGCAAGCAGTGCAGAGTAACTGCCCTCTCTTCTGGATAGCTCGCCTCATCACGGCTAAAGGTACCATTTATTACTAACCAACCACCTGATTCACTAAATTAGTTTTGTAATATTCAACAGCATAGATATATAGTTGATAGACCGCTAAGGAGGGAGGCTATGGATGGTTTCTCCATTAAAGGGTTACGCCCGATATATTAATTAAAGGCATCAATATTATGGCATTAATAGTTGTTTATCGTATACTACATCGATGTTGTACATTATCCATGATGTCATACACACTTTTGAAAGATAGCAGTACAGCGTTACTATTTATACTACAATAGTGTAAACATATGGAACAGGAGATAAATCGCCCTGTTTCAAAATTCGTTTTTTGAAGACAGGTCTGAAGATCTTACTACTATTGACTGAAAGAATTCTAAATTGAGACATGCATGTGATCTTAGATGGGTAGCTTAGTAGTACGCTATTACTATCCATAATTTCACCATCCTTTGTAATTTGCCTGATGGATTTTTTCATCGTATCAAAATTTACTTGTTTTGATTGTTCAGTACCCAGTGTTAAACCTTTAGCCTTTGATACCTGTTTAACAATCGATGGATCATCGTGATGCTTCATTTCAAGACTATAGTTTTTTGGACCGAGTGTGCAAAACCTGTTAACTCATAGTCGGAGGGGATTTCACTAATCCAAGAACCTAGATACCCGCTTCAATCTTTAATGGGCAGCTCACCTTTGTGGGTACTAAATACAACAGAATCCGTATCATGATAGGCTATGCGGCGACCGAGTAAGGACAAGACTTCATACAGTTTTACTTGCTCATAAGCTGCCACGAAAGATGCAAGAATACAGTTGGTATTTAATGGGGACTCAACGTACTCTTCATTGACCGAGTACACCACCATTAAAAGATTATCATTGAGGAATGAAATGCTGCCGACTGATTTACTTTTATCCCTCAAAAGCCCTAGTATCGTGTTGATACCATCTTATTCTTGGCGTGATCACATGGCAAAAAGCTGCCCCACAAAATATTCAATAAAACGTAGACCTGGATTATTTGATATTTTCGCTGGGTCGATTTTGTGTAGCCTCATGCGTGTAGTGCTCTTATATATATAGCGTGCTTTATCGATTTCACTACAGACCCAGTCTGGATACCCACTACTTTCCTGCTTAATTTTGAGGAATCGGTTAATGTATTCAGAAAATAGTCCTTTATTGCCATGTTGTTCATATTGCGTTGACTCAGGATAATGCCAGACTTCGTACATCTTTTTAATGATATAACCATGGTGAATAGCTAACTGTAGCTCAGGAGTGGTCCACGTCCCACATAAGGAACGTTGTTCTTCTGCATGTTCGCATATGGTAGATTGACCAATTCTTGCACATTCGGTGCATAGTACAATTATGAGCCACTTACTTATTCTAGTAGGTAATACTGGAAAGTATAAATCACAAGGAGGGAGGACTTTGCATTTAATAAGACCGAAGAAGTCATGCACCAACTTATCATTCAAATTGTTGCCTCTTACTACCTTGTATGCAACTTCTCCAAAATGACATTGTTTCATCACTGATGGGTACATGGAAACACAGTCTAAATATACTAGCTTAGTATGTTCATCCACTTCCAGAAATAATCGAATTGCGAATGTATGCCCACCGAATAGCATGGCATGCAGAGCTATCTGGTGTGCTAAGTCCAATTCGGTGATAAAATCATTTAGTCCATCAGTATTAGCAATTAGTTTCTTAAACTCACATTCCCACATAATTCTCACCAGATATCTGTGCGATTCGAATAATGAAATGCGATATTGAAGAGCGGAATATGCTTCTTCATATGTCGGATCACCATATGGTGTATATGTATGCTCACATTTATTGCCACAGCAATCAGACTCATGACCGTGAAATTTACACCCGCAAAACTCCAAAATAATATTTTCGCATGGAGTGAAGCTATCTACATAATGTCCGCAAACCTTTTGCTTACCCTGGTTTAGCATGTGTAATATTTGGTAACCCTCGCTTAACCTAACCCATTCCATCCATTCAACAGCAATATGCTATATGCACGTTTTGCTCTTAGTGAGTAGATGGGTAAAGTCTGAATGCTATCAGGGTGTAGACAAAAAGTGTGATATGCTACATTACACGCACCTGCAGGTGTTATCCCTGATATGAATGGATTTTGTCCATCCATTGATTCAGAAAATAAGGACTTAAATCTAGACACGGCTAAGCGTAAGATGGTTATGTCATTGTTACAATATTCAATGGGATTTTTATTGACATCGTAGTGCGCATCTCTAGATAGCTGCTCATTGTAGCATCGATCAAATTTGAGCAGTTCATTCACTTTCATATTGTGTACACCGAATACTTCCCTCTCGGGAAAGGGTATTACCGTACCCCCACTACTGAGGCGAGTTCAACTGATGGGGAAATATTCCCTTGCACACAGGAAGATTTAAAGCATCACCGACCTTACATAATGAAAGAGGAAAATAGTTAATGGAATCGATGAAATGAATTGTTCCTATTTCAAATGAGAGAATTGAATGGCCACGCATGATAATGTTTGAGGGTTTTAAGATGAAGGTTAATTCATTTGCATACACATTGAATGATTAAAAGCGAATCATATGCATGTGCATTATGCACGATAATGAGGTGGACAGAGAAAACATATTTTCGAATGATACATTTATTACCACGCTTAGATTTTATGGGCGTTAACCATCTAACAAACTGATCCATAGTGTCTAACCCGTGAAAGCGAACATATCCATTATTCATACCTCAGTAACATGTAGTACACTCAGCTTCGAGTGACTTCTCAATGCATGTGTCATAGCATACGTTTGTGACCACGAGATTAACTTTATGGTCTCCGGCAATATTAGTGTTGGCATTGTTAATGGGTTCTAAATATGTTTCAGTATCATTAATGATGTATTTTTGATAAGATTCGTATGTTAGATCCTCATCACCAATTTTCATGGCACGTGCATGCGATAATGATGTAGCAGTTTCTTCAAATACTTTATGAAAACAAATATGTTCTTCATTAACATTAAACTTCTCTTTACATGCGTGACATTTTGTCATTCCACATATGTGTTCATCACCCTATTTAGGTACATGTACGAAGCAGAGGGGACAGGCCATTACAATTTCGCATGTACCATTTGTGCGATGATTTGTCATACATTGCTCATTATAAAACTTGCGATGACAATCATTACATATTATCATATGCGATGTGACTGTAGAATTACACATGTTGATACCTGATTTAGCAGAGAAACATCAGCGACAGAGTGCTATGCAATCGTGAGTATTACCATATGATACATCGCAATGGGGGCAGTAATTGCGCACCATAAGAAATGCGGTGATAGACGTTATTAATGAAATGTCATTATCGCGTTCTGAATGTAAACGATATATTGATGGTAGAGCAGTAGTTGAGTCGCTGCTCAATAGACATTCGTGTATTGACTCGGAGTAGACCCAGATACTAAATTCGCTGCCGAAATGTTCATGAAATTTCGACCAGTCAGCACTATTAATCTCGTGTTCAGGAATACAACATGCTGCATGATACTCACGTGCCATATGCGTCTGATATGTTTTATTTCGTCTCAAATTGTCCCATTCGTGTTTAGTGATCTGATTCTTTGTTTTCTCGATAAATTGTATGCGTAAATATATACCGGCTGTGAAACAGAATGGATATTCTGCACAGACAGGTATAATACATTTTGACAAGCTTGTACTCGTCTTTATCATCGCAATGTATATTTAGCAGATTTAAAAGCTTACGATCGATAGCAGTGTGATGAATAGCATACCGACTACCAGAGTTGTAGTCCTCAATGTGAAAAACGTGAATCTCAAAGCCAAATGATAGATTGCAGTTAGTGTTTGACTGAATGAAATTTTCAATCAAATCCAAAATTTGATCTGTTGTAATTTTATTCCACATCATAAAACCCATCATGATAGGCATATCCAATGCTGATTGAATGATCTCAATTCTTACGTGGTCATTTGATTGAGCATTGCTATAGGTGCTATAAGTATCGTGCAGAGTTTGAACCGTGTCTGATATAAACTCCGAATGAGTTAATGTTTAATCGGCAATAAGATATTTCTTAAATGATGTGCTGTATTCAGTACCGTCAATATGATATTTTTTACTATGGAACTTATGTATAGTCTTCGTCATTATATAGTCCGAATAATCAATCAGACCATACCTACCTGAGGTTGGATAGGAGCATATGTGACCTCATTATATATGAGGATTTGATCATTATTGATCGATAGAACGTGGGAATCATGTAACAAATATTGATTATGATCATTATTAGTGAGTGGAATGCATGCAGATATTTGATGCATAATGTTCAGTACATTTTGTGCAATTCATCGTTCTGTTTGATTGAAGATAGGCACTTGTCATGTAGGCTTATTTACATCTAATGCATCAACGAACTGAGGTTGGGTAGAAGAAGTTACATCAGCTGGTGGTAAACAGTCAGGTATTTGCTGCTTAATATTTGCATCCATCGAGATGGCAGCAGGAGCGGCTACGATGCCACTATCTAAATAATCAGTTAGAAATTGATCATTATTGCTGAATAGAATGTGATCGTCATGCTGTAAATATTGATTAAGATCGTCATCAGTGAATGGAATGCATGCAGATATTTGCTGCATAACATTCGCCACATCGTCACTAGTTTCATTTTGAACAATGCGTTGTCCTGTTTGATCGAAGATAGGTACTTGGCATGCAAGCTCATTTACAGCTAATGCATCAACAAACTGAGGCTGGGTAGAAGAAGGTGCATCATAGGGCTGGGGCGAACATTCAAACCTTCGAACAATAGTGAACTTTGTGAAGACGAACCATATTCGAACATTTATTTGATGAATCCTTTGGTTCGTGACCATACATTAATTTATTTCGCATGTATATTCCATCTGTCTAAGGCAAATATCTGGAAATCATGACAAAAACGATTTACTAAGCACTTATTCTAGCCGTATACATGTTTTGAATGATACACCGTAATTCAGATTTACGACAATACTTTCCAAGTAAGTTCAACCCACACCCATGATAGCGTAATCGTCCTAGAGTAACACATACCTTCCTCACTAAAATGGTTTAATTTACTGGCAAATATCGACATTACAAGCCAAGAAAATGTTGTTATGTGTGTTACACCATCTCAACATATTACAGGCTTATAAGGTATACGCGGCATGCATGCTCTGTCAAAGAAAAGGTGAACGTGACATATTTTCTTTGTTATTTGCAAAATTGGCCATGATTTCTGAGAAATGATACAGCATTCAAATTATTCTTCTAATCATTCTTCCATTACGTTTTCATTGGCTATTCTAATGAACACCAGTCATCCAATCAAATGTGATGTGCATTCTCTGATTAAAATCGAGGATGTTCAGCGCGCAATTGTTACTACTGCAAATTGGTCAACGTCGTAAAACGCTAGATATAGATATACAATTACAGTATAGATCGCACTAAATGAACTACCAGTAAAACCGCTGTTTAGAAGAGTTTTCTCGACCAACTGCGTTTATATGGGCATATTTTTACAAAGTTTTATGCATTATCTAGTAATAACTTGATACAAAATCCAGTTCAAAGTTTTCGAGAATTTGAATTCAGCAAAATGATTTTAGCTGTTTAAACTCAAGGAGTTCTATCAGATCTAGATATCTGTGTTGTCTAGATGAGGTTCCTGTACTAGCCTGGTTCCCTATATCGATTTTTTAACTAGTGTCGTCTATAAAACGGCAAGAAGTAAACAACTAACCATGCAATGAAACTTAATTGAGTGTATTGAAATTATCTGGCTGTTATATAATAAGCGTTTGCTGTACATTTTGTCACTAAGGCCACTTGGAATTTGAAAATGATTTTGTGTTTCACAATATTTTTAATTCTATTTCATCAGTTCAGATTTTGAATAATAGATGGTTCGTGAACCAGTTCGTGAACAGGACAAGCATATCACGAACCAGTTCGGTTCATGAAAATCTGCACAAACCACAGCCCTAGTATATCAGCGTGCGGTAAACAGTCAGATATTTGCTGCATAATATTCACATCCATCGAGATGTTGTTAGGAGTGGGTACGCTGTCACTACCCAACAGATCTAATAGATATTGTTCATTATTGATGAATAGCTCAGGATTAACATGCTGTAAATATTGATCAAGCTCACCATTAGTGATTGGAATGCATGTAGATATTTGCTGCATAATGTTCGCCACGTCGTCGCTAGTTTCATTTTGAACAACACATTGTTCTGTTTGATCGAAGAAAGGCACTTGTCATGCAGGCTCATTTACATCTAATGCATCAACGAACGGAGGCTGTGTAGAAGAATGTACAATTTCGTATGGTAAATAGTCAGATATTTGCTGCACAATATTCGCATCCATCGAGATGGCATTAGGATCGGGGATGTTGTCACTATCCAACAGATCCAATAGAAATTGTTCATTATTGCTCAATAGCTCAGGGGCAATTTGCTGCAAATATTGATTAAGATCGTCATTAGTGAATGGAATGCATACAAATATTTGCTGCATAATGTTCTCCACGTCGTCGTTAGTCTCGTTTTGAACAACACGTTGTTCTGTTTGATCGAAGATAGGCACTTGATGAGCAAGGTCAAGTATGCTTTCACATGGTGTCCAATACATGCATTGTGTAGTGTCATTGTTTAATACCATGCGATCCTCATTGGCCATCTGCTGTAAGATTGCATTAATAGCATTCTCCTGTTCATTTAGTTTATCATCCATAATTGTGTGAATAAATCGATATCCTATCGCTAAATGGTCAAATATAGTTCACTACTCGCTTTAAGAAACATGGATTACTATCGAGTGAATAAGTTCACTATATATTGACAACTTCTTTACACATTAAACTCTCTTTATTTATTTTAACACAATTCTATTGACATCTTCAATCAATTTTATAGCATGTAGCGGTCGATACATGCATTTATGTTAAATCATATCGCTTTTATACTAACTAGTACCCATTTGTTCATGCAGGTGGTCGCTGTGTGCTATTGTTCATAAGTGTTGGCTGGATGCTATTATTCATAAGTGGGTGCTGGACGCGATTGATCTAAATGAGCGGTGGCTGCTATTGTTCATGCAGGTGGCCGATTCACCCATTGACGCACATCATTTTTGGAAATTAAAAAATTAAATAACTGTCACTTTAAAGAATCTCCTTAAATACGATAGATACATGATTATTATCTATATAATATTATACAACCTCGATAAGTTTACCTATTACCTGTGTTACGCTCTGATCTTTTGAAAATTAAATGACTGGGAACACATTTTGTTTACATTTTTGAAAATTTAATAATTAAATGACTGCCACTTTAAAGAATTTCCTTACATACGATATATACATGACTATTATCTTAGTTATGTATCGTCATCCGTATTCAACAACCCCCGTTTATGAATGGGTTGTTATTAACTTCCATCCATACCATCGATGTATGGGAACTTCTTTCACAGCAACAATGTTATTGTATCTCTTGCTGACTACTCGTTAGACATTCTATATTGAGATTACAGTCCTGAGTTCGATCCGCTCCCGTCCTGGACTGCATGCGGAAATCCTGTTTGCGGGAACCAGCATGCGGGAACTTTCCAGCTTCCAGAGAACGCACCAACTCACGCCAAACCAAGGATGACGTATCAATTTCGGTAACTCGATAGCCCATGCTTAAGAATGGTTACCGATTATTCAAGTAACTATACTTAACATTTTAATTATTCCGTTAATTACAGCTTTAATAATTATACGTTATCTGTATAAACGGTCCCGATGACTAAAAGGCACCATAACGGTCTTAGGACCGCTAGTTATAATTTCTGTATCTGTTTATAGCTATTCTTATTTTCTGTACGGTGTTTTACTAACCGCACCGTAGTAGGTTTCTCAACCTGTACTTTATATATTATTCTTATCATTTTACATTGTATTGTTTATTCTGGTTAGTTTTATATATGGCAAGTAGCCATCAGTTTATATGTTTTGTTTATTTATAGAAAAATATAGGACTGCAGTGCACATAGCAAACACTACACAGCAAGATTAATATATGTAGCACGTTCTCCCACCACTAAGAATTTTTCACTGAGGTCGCTGTCCGTGCTATAACTCTGTTTAGCGTGGCATGCTACCGACTAAAAGCCTTTCTATTCAGCTCGATAGGATAGGTTTAATATGATTAGAGACAATTTCTTCGTTAGGAGACACATAGTGTATGCCTCTTCTCCAGTAGTTGCGATAATTTAGCCCCGCACTCCGGCAAGGTTGTGTAAGATTGGACAACATACCTAATGGGCCTCATATTTATGAGTTATTGTCTCTCTTCATGTTCCACTAATCCTTATGGCTTCTTAATTGTTTGGATGTCCCTATCCGCACCATGGATTGATCCGACCAAGGGAAACTATTGGGGTTTCTGAGAGGTGATGGCCAGGGTGTGGTATCACACACATTTCCCGCATATCTTCAGATACTTAGCACTGCTAACACATATAACTGTGCAACTTGTGTTTAAACCTAACATCAGGCTAAAAAGATAGCTCTGTAGGACATGTTGACGGGCGAGATGCGCATCCCCACCAAATTCCGTAAGAATGTCTGGCCATGATATTAAGATCTGCCACACCCTCATGGGAAGGACATTCATGGTGGGTATTCGTCTCTCTTAACCCCACCATAACGATAGATCAGTTGCCTAAAAATGCTTTTGTGAAAAGTAATCAATGTCCTGTGACGTTTTATGTGGTTACCGAACAAGATGTCCGGATTCTTACCCAGTTCGGAGATCTTGCGAAGTAACATGTATGCACGCTGTCTTCAGTATTGATGTCTTAGGGCATCCATTCTCAATGACAGCCGTATCTAAAAGCTAGGTAGACGCCAGCCATTTGCGGCCTAAGATAGTTCTTGTCTCTAAAAACTAAATATTAGGTTAGGCATGAAAGAAGGCCCACATAAATAAAAGCGGCAACTACTAATTCAACATATTGAAAACTACATAAGACGGTGACATGGGAATCCTTCGGGAATCGCTTGTCCCGTCGTCACGTAAAACAGCACGCAACCGTATAGTCATAATTCCACTAGGTATGGTCTTTTCTTTACAGCATTTTGGTTGAATATTAGAAGAAGCCCCTTTTCGGCCAATACTCTTCTCCCGCTTTAAGCGATGGCAACATTTTTCTGCGACGGAGGCCTACGCGAGGCACTTGCCTCTCGCAAGGATTCAGTGGCGATGGGCCACACGAGGATAATACTCCTCACCCAAACTAGCACTAGGAGTAGTGCCCGCGTGAGGCACATGGCTTTTCGACAATATAAAAGATACTTTTCTTTCCTTTCAGCTTAGAGGTATAATAGCTTATATTAAGTTAATTAGTTATCTCGTGTACGGGAGCCTCCCTTGCGGGGATACCTCTGCGGACCTACGAATCTGTGGGTACCTCCGGGAGCCCCACGTTTAAAAGTTCATCAGGCTGTCTCTATGTTTCGTATTTTCGTATGATCATTATATTTATCTAGCATACTTGACGGTCTGTTTTAGGTAAAATCATTGTATAGACTTATCTAGCTAGGTCACCAATCAAATCTTGTAAGTCCATAGATCACGAAATTGCTATGGACAGGCATACTGGTGACACAAACTCTTGGGATGAGACTGTAGTGTTTAATGTTTGCGACGATGGTCGCATGGACCCACCGGAATGATTGAGTTCCACCGGCCTCAGGAACCGGTCTTTGTTACCCGTAGGGCAGTATCGCATGGGATCCATAACCCCGAGACCGGACCATAACCAGCGTCATCATTCGCCGTGCACATGCGGCGCGGCGAGTTGACACCAGACACTGGAATGGCCCAACACTACCCCACGAGCTACACAAACAAGCAGTCAAGTAAGCAAGCAGGCTAGAATGCAAGCAAACAAGCAAGCAAGCAAGCAAGCAAGCAAGCAAGCAAGCAAGCAAGCAAGCAAGCAAGCAAGCTAGAATGCAAGCAAGCAACCAACCAACCAACCAATCAGCCAACCTACCAACCAACCAGGCAATTAACCAGCCAGCCAACCAGCCAACAAACCAACCCACCAACCATGTAACAAACCAATCAAATAACCAGCCAACCTACCAACAAACCAGGCAATTCACCAGCCAGCCAGCCAGCCAGCCAGCCAACAAACCAACACACCAACCAAGCAACAAACCAAACAACCCGATCAATCAATCAACCAATCAATCAATCAATCAAGCAAGCAAGCAAGCAAGCAAGCAAGCAAGCAAGCAATTAACCAACCAAACAACCAACGAAGTAGTCCATGGATCAATTGAGCAAGCGAGTGAGCGAGGGAGTGAGTAAGGGAGTGAACAAAGCGAGCAAATGAGAGGGTAAGCAAGTATGAAAACAAATAAACGCCCAAAAGTAAGCAAGTAAGCAAGTAAGCAGGCAAGCAAAAAAGCAACCAACCAACTAACCAATCAGGCAACCAGCCAGCCAGCCAGCCAGCCAGCCAGCCAGCTAGCCACGCACGCACGCACGCACGCACGCACGCACGTACGCACGCACACAACCACGCAATCGCGCATATACACCTGCACGTACACATTCACCGCACACGCACACGCATGCATTCACGCACGGACGCACGCATGAACGAAAGTACGCACACACGCACCCACAGAGGCACACATTCACCCAACAACAACAACAACACACACACACACACACACACACACACACACACACACACACACACACACACCACACCACACCGCACGCACGCACGCACGCACGCACGCATACACGCACACACACACGCACGCACACACATTGATCCTACACCGCTACCATGCTGCGGTTTGCCTCTCAGCGCAATGTGTAAAAACTTGTAATGACTTACAAGTCGTCGTTCCCTAATTTGATTTACACAGACCTAAGGTTTCCAAATCTCATCATCTCTGCTTCAATTTCCTGACACCGGAAATGACAGATCCATTACACATCTAAAGCGTGTGTATGGCCATCATGCTCTTCGCCCCAAAACTCTGAAACTCTATGTCAAGACACCAACGACCTTAAGGTGGATTTGTTTCCAAAGACATCAGCATCAGTCTGACTCTGCCATTCATTATTATTGCCACACGTCCTACAGCCATCTGTATGGCCGAGTACGCTATAATGCGAATGATGGTGATGATGTTGAAATGACGACGACAACGAGGATAATGACACGAAAGCTCATACGACGATGTCAAGATCATGCCGGCAGAGATGATGTACAGAAAGTTCATCTGACGATTATGGTGGGATAATCACAGAGTATGCTACATCAAAAGGACTAGGTTATAACCATCACTATTCTACATTATGTCCACCTGAATATGTCTGTGTCTGGATAATGGTGTCTGATGAGGTAATGTTGAGCGAGTGCAGTTATTCATCTGTGGTGAATACATCTAGAACACACTATTCATATCTAGCAGCTATTCTAGCATCAACTGGGGGTTATCTGTACATGAATGATGTATTATTACAAATTAAGCATATGGGCACTGCGAAGTAATGGATAATTTATAGATAATTCCTAAATATTTAGAATGCCTAACATACATGATTCTAATCTGAGTACATTCTATTACTGCTTTCGAATAACAATCTTGTTAACAATGTTTATAACAATCTTGTTGAAGTCTCTCTAATCACGACTCGCTTCAGCAGATCTAAAATTGCTAAGCAGAGAAGTTTAGCTATCGAATGTATGCTGGATATTAACAACACAGGTTGTGATGTATTACAGTTTGCATCGGTAACTATAACAAAAGTAATAGAAACTGTACTTCGTTTAATGAATAAATTTGACGGAGTTTATTCAAACGATGCTGTGCTTAGTGTGGAAATTAAGTCTCGCGGAATATTGCTAATACAATTTGAACACCTTTCAAGCAGCTACGTAAGTGCCCAAAATTATTATCTAGTTCAATCTGGGTCTCTCGATATATTTCGGCTTTGAGTTATTGGCAGTGTCAGCTGGCATCTTCAAATCAAAATAACTTTAATGTACTGTGAAGCGATTAATGAGGACAGCCATCGTGCATCTAAAATAATGTATCCGCAAATTAACAAGATGTGACCTCTGCCTTATTCTGAATGGGCTATTAGTAAATGAATCTACATTTTGCATGCATGATACAGTGAAAGTACCGACATATTTAAATAATAATAACAATAGTATGATAGCTTCATGTTGGAAACGGCTGTTTCTGTTTCTTCCTGCTCCAAGCTGGCTATTTTCCATGTCTCTTCTTTTATAGATGTCATTAACAATACAGAAAACGTCATATCATTACAATTAAATGGCGTATTCTTGGCATTATTGTCGCTATTTTGGACGTGGTTTCTGGAATCTATCAGTTATCCCTAGTTACACATCGGCGTTAATGACCAGATTGTGTCTACATAGATCAGACTGGACGGAATAATTAGATCATTAGCGAACAGTGCACCATTCATTACCACGACTTGACACTGTGTCATTAGCGAACAGAATGTGTTTTCCTACACCATCAGACCTTTACCTACATAATTACACCTGTCAAAAAGAGCAGCTGAGATGCCTTTAATCAGATATTTGACAGATCACGTGTCCTAAAGAGCACCATCGCATGCGGCAGAAAGGCATATACTATAGTAAGCAAGACAGGTTTAGTGTATGGCCAAATTCTTATTATTAAATTGTTGCTGGAACTCGGTGAATCTTCGTTGCTTTAATCATTCAATTAAAGGAATTTGCTGGGTGTGGGCTAAATTAAATAGCATCTGATTACCGTAGATATGACGACGCTTGTAGTCGTATTAATAAGAATTCAGAGTAAGATTTATGTACACATAAAAGGACCACACTGCTTTCAAGTGCCACTATCCTAACCAAATAAACAGAAATATTATATTTATAATAACTAGTACTTTGTTCAGAAATACAAATGAATAACATTGACTGACAAATTAACCGTGCAATATTAAACAGTGGCAGATCATGCAATCTGATTTCAGATCAATATCATTCCTTAATTAATATGTCAGTTTCATTGTCTCATCGCTACAGCAACTTGTATTCGCCACATGTTACCATGGAAAGCATGTTGGGCAATTTGTTTCTAGCACGCACGCACTGGGATTAATATATCCGGGCCATGTGTAAGATTTGTTTCTAAATACCGAGAGGCAGCTGAGATATGTCAGAATTGTGTCGCACAACTCCCTCGTTCCTAGTGTCAATCTATATCTGATTGTATGACATGCATGCCATGTATGAAGTTGGAACCCTCATAATACCGCGGGCTTTATTGCGGTGGATAAAGCTCTCACGGCGAACTGGCGTGAGATCTGAAAGTGTTTGCCCAGCACGTTGATTAGATAAAGACTCTGGAGTTATATTCAGAAATTTCATTGTTCTTTCATCACATTCTGTCTGCTTTGTTGGCTAAATCTCGCATACAATTTCATTTGCCCTGCATCGTAATACGTTTGCGGTAGAGGGGTTGATTGCAAAGCCTAGGATATTGCATTGATGTTGTCTTGGGAGATTCCTATAAGCGTTTTCTTATGTAATTGGAGAAAATAGGGTTCTTTTGAGCATATAATTCCGCATACAATAATCCAGTTTGCATCCCAAATAGACAACAATCTGGCATTTATTTCTAATAGAATGAACAAGTTCTATCTATCCCCGCCCATTTCGAGGTATGCCCGCCCCATTTCGATCTGTGCCTGTCCACTTTGTTGACTTGTACATTTCTAACACTTCAAACACTGAATTTCCAGAATTTAAATTTCAAGGTAAATATTCAGGTAAGTTGCTGAATATTTGAAAGTAATTTGACAGAGAGACTTGCTGCAACTTGTTTGATTATGACTATCTGTCTATTATGAGCTAGGATTAGTTCTCAGTAATCCGGTCACTAAAACAAGTATTGCACTATGTTGAATTCCTGTGAGGGTAATTTGTCTATTCCAGGACGACTACAACGTCACAATGTGCCGTCAACATTCAGGATGTCAGAGAACCATGTGGACGTCACAGGAATACTCGCACAGTGAGATGCGTTCCTTTACAATCAAAGGTATTATCGTGTAGAAGTTAGATTGTTTTCAGAGGTTGCCATGGGATCCTCACGAAATTAGCTATTTTTACAAACCATGGGATATTGTGCAGGACCTTATTGCTCAGTCGTCTGTTACGAATGCGGTTAATCTCGCACGAGATGATCTAATTTACAGAGCTAGATATTATCATGTGGAACATTATATCTTTTACACAGTATATATGTTGTACCGTTGTCACGCTACTTTCACTGCATTACCATTTGCATAGAGTAACAAAGCACACTCTCACTTTTACCAATGTAATTCATTTGGCCTGAGAAGTAATGTCTGATGGAAACACCGACAAAGACCGTACTTGATGACATGTGACCAGTGACACTATCTGAGTCAAATGTTCATCTGGCGCTAAACATTACAGCTACAATGACCAAATTAGGGTAACTGCCATTAAATGAGGATTTTGGCACGTCAAGGGGACACGCAATGGATTAACCCAGTCTTAACTATACCCTACACCTCCAAAGCTAAGCTCCGCCCGCTTGGTCCGTGTTAGGATCGGCTGAACCCTGCTCTCCATGAACCTCATTTTCCAGAAAACTATACATGTAAGCTGTGGAATATATTTTAAACTAATTTGAGTGTTGCTTATGGCAGCAATATTGCCCAGTCAAATTAGTTTCAAAATATTCAACAGAATAGTTATTAAATAGTAAAAATATACAATTCGTACAACTTAATAGACTATGGAGACTTCATGACGATACTTAATTACGTAATTGATTATGACATCATTCTAAATGTGACGTAGTCGATTATGACGTCATATGATTTATCGACAGATGGGATGTATCTATAGGAGAAGGAAGATATGTAGTAATAGGCATAAATTTGTAATTGTGCAATTTTTGGGAAAGTTGTGCGAAAAATCAGATGTCGAATACAATCTGGTATTACTTTGCCTTAAACATAGACACCATTATGGCAATAAAATGCCCCTAATTTACGGGTGATAGGAACAAAACCTAGCTGTACATCACTTCTTTTGTATAATTTCAAGAATGGCGAGGACAGTTAACACTTACTTTAAATTAAATAATGATAGATTGAAAATATGTTATACAAAATCACATACTCAATTATATTGATTCATACCTGCTTGAATTGTTCCATACTGTTAATTACTATGGAAGAAGTGTTGCACGAAGGACAATCCCCAGATAGAGGAGTGAGACAAAATATAAATCTATCACAAATTACGTTTTTAGCAAACTACACTCTGTTTATTAATGAGTCTAGTATATTTATCAAAAGGAAGAATAAAGATAATGTGCCATACTGATTAATTAACAATCTCCGACGTACAAACTGTGTTGTAAATACAGGTGCAGTTTATAAACCATGAGAACAACAATAATGAAATGTCAAATGTTATGCAACGTGAACAGAAAGAAATGTGAAGATATTAAGTAATGTTTTAGTTTCTAATACAACATATCGTTATACTATGTAGTCTTTATCATTGAGCTGTCATCCTCTGATATCCTTCTTTGCAATGAATTTTTGATAACTATGGAGTTGTTTCTGAAGAGTGTAATTTTCGGCTCTCAGGGCCATGATTTGACGCCTGTAAAACTCAAACATAAGAAAAGGATAAGTATGCATGTAGATGTATATTGGCACGTGCATCTGTCTGGACATATGGAAACTGTAGACATACACATACAATTTTATATGTACATGCGTGCATCTGTCTGGACATATGGAAACTGTAGACACACACATACAATTGTATATGTCCATACGTGCATCTGTCTGGACATATGGAAACGGTAGACATAAACATGCAATTTTACATGTACATACTGCAATATGCTTCCTGAAGCATCTACATATACAATGTAAAATACCACATATATGATTCAGTGGAATCGATATTTTTCTCTTGAAGAGAATTTGACTGGGCATGCAAC
The DNA here is from genome assembly GCA_034401795.1 of Chaetoderma sp. LZ-2023a. Taxonomy (NCBI): domain Eukaryota; kingdom Metazoa; phylum Mollusca; class Caudofoveata; order Chaetodermatida; family Chaetodermatidae; genus Chaetoderma; species Chaetoderma sp. LZ-2023a. The sequence goes on from CM067367.1 coordinate 105,254,084, forward strand.
ACTTGTACATTCTCGTCAATTTGGTTTCAGAATAGTCAAGGGAGAATGCCTTCATGCGTGCGTGTGTGTGTGCGTGCGTGCATGCGTTCATGCCTGTGTGCATGCATATGTGCATGAGTGAGATTGTGCGATTGTGCATATGATTCCGCGTGCGTGCGTGCATGAGTCTGCTTGTGTGAGATTGCGCATGCGTATGTGCGTATGTGCGCCCGTGCGTGCATGTTCACCTAATTTTTGTCAGCGTAGTGATAATCTAATAACGCCAAGGTCAGGTCTAATGAAGCCCTGTACATCTACAATCTCCATAGCTCGTTACCTTACAATTAGGCCTATGAACAATTGACGATCACTAAGAAAGTACACCAAAAGTTATTATCGGGGCAGATTTACGAAGGTACTGGTTGTAGTTGTCAAATTAGATTTAGCGAGCTTCTAATCAAGAGGCGGAAAAGATGAGAATAAATTACTTTGGAGAACATATCTTTATAAGATGATATTATTGGGCGGAGATTTCTTGTGATTTTCGTCAATGATCTGGTGAACTGCGGTGGGCCCATACAAGTCTGCATTGACTAACGCATCATCAGAGTCACTGTCTACAATTGATATATCCATGTCTCTCAAATGCGCCATCCGAGTGTGCAACTCACTAATTCAGACGACAAGAGGAGCGAGTGCTGTTGCGGAATGTATTTATAATTGCACAGCCTTGTAGATCGAGTTATTATTATTTTTACCCTCTCCCATTAATACAGCTGTGATCTGATGTGCGTGTTTAATAAACATTGTGCTCAATCCATGTACTGTGACAGCCCACTCAGCTTTATGGCAACAGTAGTTAAATACAACATGACATGTCCTTATTAATTGTATGCTGCCCCTGCACATTTTGTGTTGATATCTGAATGAAAACTTGTCCAACAAACCAATGCTAGGTCATCGCGAGAAGCTGCCTATAGCCTGAGATGGATTGATTGACACTCTGTCATATATTAGCCATATTGGATTTCTATTAGCCGGTATGTGGCATGGCAGTGTATCAGTTACAACCGTTGGATTCAGTTTCGGTGATCTTGTTGTAATAGTTCGCTCCATGTTAACGGTAAGGTATTTTGCTTTTTGCTTATTTGTTGTCTGCCAGTTCGTGTTTGCAACATCAACAATACTGGCGTATGTTCTTATTTCTGGGTGGATTGACACCAAATCTGGTCAAGTTATTCATACAGGAATCTGATATAAGCATTGTCAAACCATAAGTTGATTTGATTGAAAACATCCAGGATATGGCCGCTAAAGTTCTTATCCAGTATAAGATTAAATGGGAGAGTGAGAACAATAATTATTATTTTCTCTAATTGATGCGTGGAAAGTAGGCGACTTCCTTGTCAGAAAAGAAATATTTTGCTTCGAAATGTTGCCCCCCCCCCTAAGTTTAGGGTGTCTGGAGAATTGCGCAATTTGTCCACTCTTAAATGCCACTACAGATAAAGATAACAGTTTTTGCAGCAATCTGTAAATGTGAGCAGTCATATAATGCAACTGTCAGTCGTCTAGAATGTCTGAGTTTATTAGACTATGTTACCTTTTTCACATAGACTAGGATTGAACTGGCGGTGTTATTGTATCGGAGACTTAGAAGTGTTAGTACATCATCATACTGGAGTTTCGGCAGAAGGGACTCGACTATGCACTATATGATATGAGAAAAGGAATCTATATTTCGGGAAAGCTAGGTATAGATACCAAATTAGTTATCCTAGGTAGTGTTAAAGCAGAGAAAATTGGTCTCCATGTTTTATCACACATTTCTATGCTAAATATAAGATTTAAACCGAGAAAACAAAATAAAAATGCAAAACGCATGGGACGGCATACGTCAACCCGCCCCTTAACTATATAAGGTTTTTGCCACGAATTCAAAGTAGCCAGTTGCAAAATAGAAATAATCGATATTTGCGTTTTTTGAGACTGAGTAATGCTACATCAAGAAAGCAAAACATGCACAGCTGTTTTAATATTTGTCCAGATTTAAAAAAGAACAGAGGTGCATGAGACGTTTTACCCTATGTGTGCGTGAAGTAATATTATATATTTGTTTAAATATCACCATGTGTACCAGTATTTACCATCCTCGGCCGTATTGTTTCATTTGGCGTTTGTCTATCGCTTGCTGGTAGTTGAAAACATCCGTTTATTCGTCCGCAACACGAAAAATCTATATGCATGTGCGTGTGTGTTCGTGCATGCCTTCTGGATGTCGAGGCCAGGCCAAGCAGCACCATTTAAGACCAGATCATTGCAGTTGAACATCAAGATGTCAATATCAGGCCAAGTGCCACCATTCTAAATCAGATCATGACGTTTGCAGATGCCAATGCCATTCTAACTACCCGTATTCAAGATCAAATCACATATCAGGCAGATGATAACTTCAGCACCAGCACCAGAATTCTTTCGACCAGCAGCTCAACAGATCATACACCGGTCTGAACTCTGACTCTAACTCCAGCTGGTAACGTCAACAGATCGATGTTTCGATCTCCAGATTTCAGCATTGCCAAATCTAATAGCTCTCAATACAAATTGATGTCTACCAATGAAATATTGTTGGAGCTAGTACTTAGTCCAAAACTGTGGAATCAGAGACACGCGACAGGAAATGTCGGATTTGCAGTAGTTCTAGCATCTCTCCATATAAGCAAGAGTTTTATCTAAGCTCAAAATATTCCAGGAAGCATACTTAATTAAGGAGTGATAAATGCGAATATTTATTTTAGTGAATCTTAACCTTTTAGTAGAGATAACCGTGGCGTATACGAAGCCTAAGCATCATTATAACAGATGACATCTTATAACATGTTTATCTATGTACCAGATTTTAACTAAATGTGATTATCAGTTTATGCAGCAGAAATAATATTTTCACGGGAGATATCTTTAGAGAATATGGAGCATTCCGCTGATAAGAAATCATAACATCTCGACTCTTTGAGTGGAAAAATCGTGAGGCGCACCTTTACCCCCACCACCCCATCTCACAACATTTCACCAATATCGTCATATTATGCATCGTATCACTTCTTAAATAAGTCATACCATTCTCCTAAGGAAGTCAGTATATGCACTTTATTCAGCTAAATTCTATGATGGAATCTACTTATTTAGAGTCAACTATCATGGCTGACATCCGATTCAAATATATCACCGCATTTGATTAAAGTTTCATTCAGTTTAACGACTGTACATATCTCACTATCCAGCGATGTCAAGTCTCCATGGAAGCATAATCTCCTGGTTAACGTCAGTTAAATGTGTAATCAGATATCCTCATAATGTCTCCAGCTCAGAATTGTTACATGTTGAAACATGCCTAATATTACTGAATGTAAGAGATCCAATTTTAGAATAAACATAAATATATGTTGTGCTACTAATCGTTCTATAATTAGTGAGAATGAAAAACATCCCACGTGACATTATCTGCGCTGGGAACACGGGATTGCGCATGCGAAGAGATATAATTGCATACACTGTCATTAGGAAATGAGATTAGTTGTGACTGGTGAAAAGAGCAGATGATCAGTCTGCATGTCGTAAAGTATGTGCGCCAAGGGTTTTTAATAATACTGAATTGTATATACAAATATGGCTCTCTTTCCTGTTTGGAAGGTCATGAATCACCAACCACCAATATCAATATAAATTAGTTAGGAGCAACCCAACTATACAGGGTGACACACATGCGCATTGTATGTCAGCAGTATACAAGAATTGATCAGTTACGATAACTTAACAGAAAAGAAACGTCAATACTTGATTGATAATGCCATTGGTGACCTATAGGCTATCCATGATGCTATGATAATCAAAGTGAACTAGGTCATTAGAAAGAGCTGCACTCATTGGGAACTGACTAGAGCGTTTCTGGACTAGACACCGAGTCTAAGCACCCAACAATTACTCCATCTATCCAAATGTAATCCATCACTGTCTAATTATAGCTGCATCTATGAAGCCACAACACTTCGGAACTGGACCGCTTATGCTAAACTAATAATACTGACACTATTTAACTGGTTGAACCAATTTCACAAGGGAACACAATTTTCCAAGCTCGTATACCATATCGATGTCTCTCACTACAGATCTAATGCCCGATGAATATCATTTAGATTAAGATGAAAGGTATATTTCTATGACGAGTTATGCCATTTGACGTCTCTGTATCCTGCTGACGTCATCGAGTCTGTAATATGTAGGAGACCCAAGCAGATGTGAATCTAACCACTCGATATACACTGTCATCTTCTGCTCATCCTGATCCAGATAGAGGCTCTCAGGACAGGCTTGTTTTCTGTGCAAAGAGAAATACAAGTAGAGAATAGCTAGACTGACTGACCAACCACCAGACCGACCAACCGACTGACTGACTGTCCATCCAACTGACCGACCATCCGACCAACTGATAGACTGACATCAAACTTAATGCACACCAAGCTTATTATCAAGATAAACTAACTGGCCTTAAATGCCTTAGATGTATTTTATTGAGGTAAAGTGTTTTATCCATCAATAATGTTTACACCCAGTCAAGCTGGTCCAAATAACAACTGTCTGATAAGATGCTCAACAATAGGCCATAAAAATATGATTAAATTGTCTGAACGTAATATCATACATTGGTGAGACAATCACTAGAAATGTATTTGGAATATTATCTTTCTGTCAATGATTCTATCATCCTTTGACCGTGTGGAATATTGGTATCGAAAATATGATATGGCCACGCGAGACCAGCCATGCATGGATGTCTAAACCAAAACGAATATCTTAGAGTGTGTGGCAGAAACCCAATAGCTTTATGTCATGTATGTAGTGGATGCTTATTCAGATAGACACAATCAAGACATTAGATACAACTCTTATAGATTTACACTGTTCCTCATTACTGTAATGTGTGGAATAAACTTATAACGTGTATGCATATCAGAAAGGCTTTGTATATTGAAAACAAGTGAAAGACAAATGGCGTCTCGATTGGTTAGTCAAGTGAGTTTCCGGCTCTGTTCTCATGTTCTCCGAGTAGGCTACGTGCCTGGCGAGAGACACTAAATCTTATGAGGCTCTGGCACGGGATAATGTGGCTACAATGTTTGTGTAGCCATCAGCGTATTCTCTATTCATTATTTGAAACGAAATTGGCAAAAAGGAAGTTAACCAGCTATTGATGGACTAACGACCATGGCAAAACTCAAGGAGAAATCGGGAGGACCCACAATAATAATGAGCTAACTGTTGTTGTTAACTGTATCTATTATTGTCCTAACTACATGTTCTGATGTGTAACATTCACATATATGATCAATGGATCAGATCTAGCACTCAAGTATCTGACTTTATAACCAAGATATGTCACGTGTAGGCTGACGCCAATAACAAATCGTGTGTATCTGACACGAAAGTGACAACGGTAAACTTCTGAAATTCATTTTCTTGAAGATCTACAGAAAATTGACTAGGAGCTATTGTGCCCTAGGCAATAACAGCTCTCCATCTTATTAGCTTTAAGAAATGCAATAGCTTACCTGTTAGCTACCTTGAAATTGAGATTCTGGTAAAAATGGATCAGTCTGTTAAAATAGATGCAAACATGTGCACAAAGTAGGCGGAGTTTAGCTAGAAATGGGCGGTGCATAGCTATGATGCCTCCCTCTATTTTCATACATGTTTGCCGTGTCATAAGATGCCTGATTCTTATAGTGCAGATAGAAATATTGACATGATCTACTATTGTGCCCTAGGCAATAACAGCTTACCATCGTATTGGCTTTAAAGAATTCAATAGTATACATGTTAGTTACCTTGAAATTTAGATCAAAATGTTTAAAAAATAGATGTAAACATGGGCACAAACTGGGTGGAGCTTAGCTAGAAATGGGCGGTGCATGGCTGAAATGCGCCCCTCTATTCACATACTTGTTTGCAGTTCCATAAGATGCCTGATTCTGATGGTGCAGATACAAATATTGACGGGATCTGCTTCTGCTCGAAGAGTTATCTACGTGCATGCGATCGACAATGTTGCTGTTTATATCAATACATAACTCAGATAGCTAAGAAAGACCACGCCATGTATATTGGTGTTTGCAATTTGACGATACTTTGATCGTGAGCCTTATTCAAAACATTTTCCTTTCTAACAGAATCAGTTAGTTTGCTCAAAATGATTAAACTCAACACAACACAAAAGCAAATGGTTTTTCATATAGTAATTTCCCTTTCGTTTTCCACTGATGGGATGTGTATGTCGCTATATGATCTTGAAGATGAACACTTTTTCAGGAAACATCATTTTGGTTTGTTGTGAAAGCAAGTATTTTTCATTTAGATTTTATGATGATTGCACGAAAGGTGTTGTTATCAGAATGATTCTTCTAGTTTTCTCAATGTTCCTTCTATGTAGCACATTATGGGCACACATACATTATTCAGTTTCTCATGGAACTCTTATCTCAGTGTTCAGCCGTTTAGTACTAGTTTCATTCTCTCCCTCCCCCTCCCTGCCTCCCACTACTTCCATCTCTCTCTCTCTCTCTCTCTCTCTCTCCCCCCCTCCCCTACCCTGGAGTATGTTTTGACAATATATGATGAATGTGGAACAGACATGGAAATAGATCCTATCGAACGATCGATCTATCTTTAGTTCAGTATTTTAATATATTTTGCTAGATGGCTAGATGTCGATTTCGGATATGTGCGTTTGTTTGCATTTGTGCGTGTATGTGTTACTAGGGTGGCATGGTTTCAATTTGTCCCTATGCAGTCGAGAAATATTTATTTAGTTCCATGCTGCATTGCAGAACACAGATGTGGGATATGCACCACCCAGTTAACAAGATTTCCTGAGGATATGTATCAACCCTGCAGAAATTAAACTAAATATTTTCCTTTCTTGACAAACAATATCATGTAAATATTACATCACATATTTCCATTAAACAAATATTATCATTATGAAGAGATTGCGACAAACTCTTGTTTCACTACGAAACACATGGCCCTTGGGTGTGTTGATGCTGTTGATCGATAACATAGCGGGCGAGAATGTATATTGTGATTTAATTTTGAGAACGAAATACACCCTGAATGAAATAATATTGATACTTAGATGAGACCTCGATGGTGATTACAGAGCAATGTACTCTTCCAGAGAATGCCAATTCTGAGATCTGGCCTATTAACAAACATTATGCAATAGCCACCTCCTACTGCATGCCAACGCCCATGGCTTCTTGAGAAATCAACCTGTACATGTTTTCACACAAACAATCCTTGTGCTATAAGTTGCTATCAAGGTACGCACTAGATAGGCAGTGCAATATCAAACGAGGGAAATATGAACCGCGCCATGCAGTAACACACTAAATAGTAAAACCATTCCACCAGACGGAATGATACACTCAAATGATGTATGCGAGCTTTATCAGCCATAAATATACAAGGTAATTTGAGGCAGGGGCGTGAATGGATAAGTATACTAGTCATACTACTAGAACAATATATAGGACATATATTTCGAGATAGTATCTAGCAATAGCAGTATTCAGTCCAATTGGGTACATGCATAATATGTGTGGTTTGGACGCAATTATCAGGTATAAAACTGTAACTATATCAATGTACACAGTATTCTATATATGCCTCAAGGGAATGCATAATAAGCCATGGATTGGACACACGTCCAGAATACGTACCACTATGATAAATCCAATATAGGTCAGATACTCCAATAGACAGAGAAAGATGATATTGTTAGTGATTTGACACGGTAATGCAGACAAGCAATGGAGCAATTGTTGTAGGAATTTATTATGGAGCAACGATCTCCCCAACCATAGTAGTTCCGACCATCAAGTAAAGTATAATAATTGTCTACTGACTCGCTTGTCGGAATATTAATACTGTTTATTGATTGATCAGTCATTACATAATCACGCATAAAGATCAATCTTCCACATGTACACAATTTAGCCAAACAACCCATCTACTTGCTACAGTACGCAATCAATATGACCAAATCTTCGAACTGATCCCGTTATTGCTACATGACTCACATTATTCAATAATCTACATATATTATATATCATAAACGTAATGAAGCAGTTCTCAGGATCTGGGCCATGTGAGTATTAGCAATAATGATGAATCGCCTGCATCAGAACTATGACTACTGATAAAAGGTGCAGTGCAATTTATGGAACAGGGGGCGTTGTATTTAACATATGAATAATTAAATGATTGCACCTGACTGTCTACTGATGGACACGTAAAATAGCTTAGACCATCAGGACTAAAAATATCACCGCAATTGCTAACACCGTTCTTTTAAACCGATCTTCATCAATAATTGCATGGTTGTCTTCTTCTTCTTCTTTTCGATCGCTGGTATCACACTTGGAGAGCCGTTCTCAAGATGAAATATGTGGTTTTCTGCAGTTCTTCCACAGGTCCATACAGCTTTTCAAGAAAAGAGGTTGACAAAGGTCAGATCTCTTCTCTCAGCAGCTGATACGTATTGCAACATTGAAGTATGTGCTCTGTGGTCTGTTCTGCTTCTCCACAAGGACAAGCGGGCGATGTCGTAAGGTGGAACCGCCTGTACATGTGTTGGTTTAGTCTGTTATGTCCAGTTCTGAGACGAAAAATGGTCACTTGCTCTGGCCTCGAGAGATGATGGTAGGCATCTTCTGATTGAGGTGTTCTATAGAGTGACTTGATGATAGTCTTCATCTCTGTATGGGTAACCATGTTTTCTGTCTGATTCTCTTCTGCACCCACCTTTTCCATTTTGTCTGCTTCCTCATTTCCTTGGGCTCCACAGTGTGAGGGGATCCACTGCAATGCTATCCGAAAGCATTTGATGGTTTGTAGTGCTTCTTCAAGTTGTGGCAGCCTACCTTTGATGATAGCCTCAAGGACTGAGCGGGCATCAGATAAAAAGACAATCTGTGCAATAGGGTCTGCTGTTCTGCTGATGGTACTAGCTGCATGAACCAGTGCTTCGACTTCAGCTCTGTAGTTTGTGCACTGTTTGCCTGTCGGTATTGCAGCTGACTCATGTTGTCCGTTTGGATACTATATGTGCAGTCCGGCACCTCCGCTCCTAATTGCATCTTTGGCTGATCCATCTGTGTAGATCCTTATCCATGTCTCCTGAGGGTACATTTCTTCCAGCATGGCTAGGATCAGGGCCTTCTTGCTTAAATCACTGTGTTCATCTTTGGTTGTGAGATGAGGTACTGTGGTGCGAATAGCTATGCTCTCTAGTTTGTTTTCCCAAGGTGGAGGATCAAGGGTGTGGCTTGGGTATTCTATTTGTGCTGGCAACATTTCGTGGTGTTTCCTTTGAAGTACTTTTGTCTCTTTCACAACACTTGATCTTTTAAGTCTTCCCGATGACAGCTGTGCTTGCCTGATCTTCATCGGGTGGTTGTTGAACGATTTGAACGTTGCAGCTTGGATCAGTGCTTTGCATTCCCTTCCTTTGCTAAGTGGGGGGATGCCTGCTGTCTGCTCCATTTTTTCTATTGGTGTTGATCTCATGCCACCAGTGATGATGCGCAGTGCCTGGTTTTGTACTCTGTCGAGGTTCTGTTGATGAGATTTAGCTGCTGTCATCCATGAGCTGGATCCATACTCAAGGTGTGGTCGTACGGCACCTAGGTAGATGGTCTTGAGGATCCTTTCATTGGCACCCCCACTTTGTTCCTGCCAGCTTCCTCATGATGTTCAGCTTTCTTCTGGCCTTTGCCTCTGCGTTCTGGATGTGCTCCTTCCAAGTTAATCTTCTGTCGTAGGTGACTCCCAGGTATGTCTGCTGGTCCTCGTACTCGAGTGGAGTACCGCCCAGTATCAGATTGCCAACCTTGGTTTTGGTGGACAATGAGAATAGCATGGCTGATGATTTTTCTTTGTTGATGGTAATACAGCAGCGATTGGCCCAAGCTGTAATTCTGTCCAAGGCGAGCTGCATTCTGTACGTGGCAGTCGTTGTGTACTCCTCGGTGCACCAGAGTACGAGGTCATCTGCATATAGGGCTGCTTGGATCCCATTGGGCTGCTCTGCCACAATGTCATTAATGAAGAGTATGAACAGAGTTGGTGATAATACCTCGCCTTGTGGCACCCCTTGTCTCAGCAATACATTCTGTCCAGATTGTCCTCCCGCCAGCACCCTAGCTCTGCGATTGTGTAGGTATGACTTGGTCCATCGGAACATGTTGCCACCGATGCCTGTGCGCCGGAGCTTCACGAGGAGGCCATCCTTCCACACCTTGTCAAATGCCTTCCGCAGATCGATAAAGGCAGCTAGCATCACCTTCTTGGCTTGAAAAGTGTCATCTATGACCTGTGCAAGATGTGTTGTTTGATCTTCTGTGCTCATGCATCTTCTGAAGCCGGCCTGCTCTGAAACTATAATGTTCTCCGACTCCAGGTACCACTGCAACCGCTGGTTGATGATGCGCTCCATGATCTTGCATATGCAGCTTGTAAGACTGATAGGACGGTAGCTCAGCACTTTCGTCTTATTCTTCCAGTTTTTCAGAATAGGAGTCATTCTGGCTTCCTTCCAGCACTCAGGAACCTCTCCATTGGTCCAACTGAGATTAAAGATGTCTAGCAACTTGCGGAGAGATGCATTACCAAGGTGTTGGATCATTTCATTCATAATGCCATCTGGCCCGGGAGATTTCTTCTTCTTCAATTGGCGGATAGCCTTCTTCAGTTCTGCTAAACTAATGTCAACTTTCATTGCATCGTGAGTGTTTGTGTCTGTTCTTTCCTTTTGCTCTTTTCTAACCTCTTTTTGACGCATTCGTGGTATAGAAATGTTGCTTTCTTTTGCATATGCTTTCGCAAAGGCATCTGCAGCCATCTTTCCCGACAGTGTTTGTCCATCTTCTTCAAGAGTAATCTTCTCTCCCCCTACACCCTCATCTTTCAGTGCTTTAGTCAGTCCCCATAGCTGTGTGGTGTCTCTCTCTAAGTTAAACCCTGCCGTCTTTTCCCTCCAGCTTCTTCTTTTGGCCTCCAGCTTGGTCTTTAGATACCTGGCTTTAGTTTGTTGTAGCCTGAAGTGATTTTCATGACAGGGATTACCCTCTGCATCTTCTCTGGCCTTGTCTAGTTTATCATGTGCTGCTTGCAGTTCTGTTGTCCAGTAGGGGCGGTAGTTTTTCCTGAACCCTAGAGGAATTGCTTCGTTGGCAGCCTTGAGGATACTTGAATTAAATTCCTTGACCACATTGTTGATGTTTCTCCTTTCCACTGCTATATTTTGGGTAAGCTCATTGGAACGAATGCCGAACAGACTCCAATTTGCCTTTTTGTAGTTCCACCTTGGATGCTGAGGTGAACCTGTCGAAATACTTCCAGAAATAGAGAGGAGGACTGGGCGCTGGTCGCTTCCTCCTAACTGCCATCCGACCACTCTGAATGTCTTCTGTACAAAATGTTATCGAGTGCCACCGGCGCGAGTAGAAGGTAGGCTGATCTGTGTGATCGTTGATAAGTAAAAGGTGCTTTTCATCTTGCCATGCTTCAATGTCATCTCCTCGTTTATCAAGTGTTCTGTATCCCCAGCTCTGGGACTGGCTATTAAAGTCTCCCATAATGAGGAAGTGGCAGTCTGGGAACTGGATTGTGTCAAGTGAGAGATTCTTGTCGTTAGGGCAGTACTAATTGACAATGTCAATCACAGAGTTGCTGGTTGTTACCTTGATCTTGATATATTCTGCCTCTTCCATAAAGGTTTTGATCTGGCTAGCGTTCACGCTGTTTCGGACCAAGGTGATCACCCCACCTTTCTTTCTTCCTATTCGATCACACCGAAAAATCTGGTAACCTCTGATCTTAAATGGTTTTCCTTCTTGCAGGTGTGTCTCTTGGATGCAGCAGATATCAATGTTGTTTTCGTATAGGAACTGTTCGAGCTCTGATTTCTTGTTGGTAACCCCTTCTGCGTTCCAGTGCATGATGTTGATACTGGGGTTCTCGTTGGGTTTGGTCTTCTCTTTCGGTTGGCCAGTAGCTCTCCATCCTCGTCCCCTGGCTCCACAAGACGAGTTGATGGGACCTCCAGTAGCTGAGGGTGGGCTCCTTCGAGGCGTGGAGCCCGGCGCTGCACCTGCCTGGCGGATCCTCACAGGGCGAGCACCATTTCGGTTGATTCGATCTCCAAGTGTCATTTCATTAGCGTTGTGCATAATGCTCTGGTTAGCCCCTCCAAATGTCTGGATTGACACCCAGTGGGTTACACCCCTGCGCCACGTTGAGGCCGAGCATATAGTCTTAAACAGGGGATTGCATGGTTGTGATAGTGTACCTTTGTTCAAGACTGCCTTAAAATTATGTATGTGACTGACGGACGGCCATGAAGGCGTACTATTGGCCTTGTCGTCTTCGTTAACCAGCCACGCAATTCTAAAGACTAGTGAAATAGAATCTACCTTCACTGCGATCATAATAGGCAAGAACCAAAAGCTAATTGTACCCTCTATATCCAAGAACAATATGTGTGACACCATTGCCTTACTCGTTACAAAGGACCAAAAAGCAACACTTTGGTTGGGAGGATAGTTTAATTTATCAGACATCTGTTGGGAAACGTTATCAACACAGGGCAACCAAAACAATCTAAGTATCAACAAGCGTTTCCTAAAGATGCTCACTACTATAGCTTTGGAAGAAGATATCAACTTTCCTATCCGAAACAATTCTACACTAGACGTCTTCCTGGCAAACAAAATATTACTGATAATCAAGAAATAGCACGGCCTGTGTAGTTGCGATCACAAAAATCCTCCTAGTCGAATTGAGTGTGACAACCAAGCGAAGTCGACCAGTTAGAAGAAAAATCCAATTATGAAAAACTGCTGACTTGTCATTGCTAAGGGAGCAGATATTCTCTGTAAATCATTTATCTCAGAATTTGGCATTGACAGCAGTATAGAAGACAGGAGGAAGTTTATCTATAATGGCTGAACAATATTTGGACAACATTATACCGATTAAAATGATATCGCCTCGATACACACAGCCATGCTGTAACACAGAGATCATACAACTATCTCAGAGGGGAAGAAGGTGCTATAATAAAGCGAAAATACGCAGCCTGAAAAAGGAAATATAAAGCATGAACTATGTTGTATATGAAGAATATATGACCAGCTTTATTAGTCCAGATCTACACCAAAATCCGAAGCGATTCTGGAGCTTCCGTTCTAGCAGGCGTTGTGAACTCTGAAGAATGGATCACAGTACAATCTTACGTGATACATCGCAAAAGCAAACATTCACAATGACCAATTTGCTTCAGTCTTCAGCCACGATGACAAATAGTGTCCTCGTCCTTAAAAGGGGCCTAGCTTAAACATATTGACTATTACCATATTTTATGCAGGTGCCAGCAAGCTGTTTAGAGACCTCCAAACATGTACAGCATCTGCTCCAGACAACCTCTCCCCCTGGGCAAAAGGAGACAGCCTACGAAATCACGTCGATGTCAAGCATGTTCTTTGAAGTATCACTGAAACTAGGCAAAATCCCAGCTGACTGGGAGAAGCTTTTGATCACAGCAAATGAGCTCATCCAGAATACTGAAAATGGACTTCAAACCGATGTCATACTATTCAATTTCTCCAAAGCATTTGATACGGTTTCTAAAGAGCATCTGGCACAAAGATTGAATTCTATTGTATCCGAGGAATTACAAGCAAATGAATTAGAGACTTATTATCTGATCGAACACAAGAGATTATCGTCAGCGGAGTTGACAGAAAATGTCGCATCAGGAGGTCCCATAAAGGTTTTGCGACCAATGTTATTCCTCTTTTTCACCAAGGACCTGCATAAATGCATATCTTTTGGAGCAACTGTATGCATTTTTATTTTACAGATTACTGTGTAGTTTACAGAGTGGTGATGTCTGCTACTGATACACAGGCGTGCCAGCAAGATATAGACTTTATAGACTAACAGGCTATAGACGTGGGAGAATAAATGGTTTATGGAGTTCCACCCATCGAAGTGTCAAGTCCTCCAGATCACCAAAGAGTGATCCAACGTACAAGCTGAATACAATATCCGTAACCATACACTGCAAATTGTGAGCCATGCCAAGTACCTTGGAGTAAACATATTAGATGACATATCATGGGACTACAATATTGACATCACAGCCAAGAAGGCATGTGGCAGTTGCTTTTCTCCAGCGCAACATCAAACACTGTCCACAACACATAAAGTAGCAATACTTCACAACCCTGATTCAGCCCATCCTAGAATATGCATCTAGCATTTAGTCTCCTCACACTCAGAAAAACATAAATACGTGAATGGATCCAGCGTCGTGGAACTCGCTTCGTTTATGGTGACTACCAAAGGCACAGACATGCTCCATAAGTTAAGATGGGACAGCCTACAGGAAAGTCGGTCCAAAACAAGATCAACTATGGCATACCGCATCAGGAATGACCTTGTGGACACCACTCTTGACATCTACAAATGCGTGCAGAGCAAAACAATGGAGTCACAACAACACGCTGCTAGTACCACATAGCCGCACACTAGCACATCAGCACAGCTACATCGCAGACAGTACCAGGCTGATGAATTCGCTGCCAGCTGTAGTGGTTAGTCACCCATCGCTAGACTCCTTCAATACTGCACTTGAGGGTGTCCACTTCCACTAATCACAACTTAATCAGTGTACAATATCCTGTAAATATGTCTAACCTGTGCAAAGATGACTGGTACTGCGCATACGCACCTGGTGAAATAATACTCTTTAAGAGGTGATTCACCATGATTGGAAGAAGATGAATTATTTTCGAAAAGGACTTCATACACCTCTTATTTGCAACTATGAGATCATATGCAGATTTCATTTTCCAAACTATATTGATTTTGTAGCAATTTGTCAAGTCCTAGCCACATAATTAATCATTGAATAGAAAAAGGGTTTACCAGAAAGTGTTATTAAAATGCAGATCGTATGTGAGAAACAATAATGCAATCAGCCTGGTTTCGAAAGCCTCTTACACAAATGATATGATGTAAATTAATAAATGGTATAATTGCACATGTGCCTTGGAATATACATCGCCTTTGTCTATATGAATGCCCTATGTAGTCATTTGCGAATTATATGGCAGTGCCAGGAACAAATCATTGGCAGACGTTCTAAAGAGTAGTTTGTAATGATGAAATGGCAAACGATGCAGTTTTATAACACAAGATTCCATGTGCTCAAGTATAACCTAATCTTGTCAACTTTTAAACGCAATTCTAGAGTGTTGCTCAATTGTATGTGTACGTTGGCGGATTAATCATTGCTGCGCAGAGCGATCACTTTATCTCCGTCCTTTGGAAACTCCAATGCTACAAGGAGATCCTTGGCCCACCGATAAAATAAAGGCTGCCCTCTTGTTCATCATCATGTAAAGATATTATTAGTTTTACCTGTAATTCGAGAATCCAATTCCCATAATAAATTGCAGCAAATTTAAATATTGCGTTTAATTTCCTGATGTTGGATGTTATGGGTTTATTCTCATTCCGACCCATTTTGCTCAATTGAAAACTATTTAAAAAAATAGATTCCAAGAATATTATGTCATTTACGAGCTAATTATGATTCCATTTGAAGGTTCTAAAAGCAATTTGCATCTATGTTTCTCACTGTCCATGTCTGAAAATGTGGTTAGACTAACAACGTTGAGATAGGAATAGCATTTGCCTCTTATTTCTGACGATATTCTGACAAATCATTTTTGCAAATTGTACTGTAGCACGGATCGACCAGACAGGTAGCGGCCGTCCCAGCTAAGCTTGGTACGGATCGGCCATTCCGGATTCGCTCCAAGTACGCCCCCCCCACCCTGGCTAGGATAGTATGCGTATAGAAGCCCTATGAGTGAGGTGTTCCTTAATGTCCGTTAGACAGCGTAGACAGAGCTTCCCTGACAACACATCTCGGAATTGGAAGTGAGTGTATGCTTATAGTGTACCGAGTAGGTACCTGTAAATAACTTTACTTATAGCAGCCTCGTTGTTCTTGGTACTGATCCTAACCAGAATCAAACGAGGATTTCAGAACGGTTTAAATTATTAAAATCGGCCCAGTTATCGTCGAAAATCCCGTTAAATTATCTTGAAAATATTTCTCTTGACGCCTTAATTGCGTGTATGTATAAATAAACAAGGAATGTGCTGTGTACGTAATAGCCACATCACCACTTTTGTCTGCACGCGTATTGGCTACTGCTCGGCCGCTGATTGGCTGAGGCCCCTGGCTCTGACGTCACGAGTAGTATAAAAGGGTTGAAAAATCGAGAATCAGGAGCATCACCAGCATGGAAGCCGGCCCGCGCAGGACGACTGGACCATC
This sequence comes from Chaetoderma sp. LZ-2023a, assembly GCA_034401795.1. Taxonomy (NCBI): domain Eukaryota; kingdom Metazoa; phylum Mollusca; class Caudofoveata; order Chaetodermatida; family Chaetodermatidae; genus Chaetoderma; species Chaetoderma sp. LZ-2023a. Next base: position 105,270,534 of record CM067367.1, read on the forward strand.
GGGATAGCCGTGTGTAACTGCTTACCTATGGTGATAGCTACATCATCCGGTGCCAATCGGATTTCAGCTCATCCACCGTGGTAAGGAGTCCTCGGCTTCCACAGTTTTTGTACAACCCCAGACGGCCATCCGGGGGTAATAAACTAACTTAAAGTAATAATCTCACGCATTCCAACCTTTATAAGGGAGTCTTTCCATCGGAGGGCCATGCGGGCCCAGATGTAATTCTATGGAATGTAGAGCTAATGGTGATTCTTGGTGGATGACTCGCCGGATCTGCCAACCATGCTGAAAAGTGGACTTCAACTTCCACACTGCATGTCGTGTGTGTGTGTATAATTAACTTTTCGACCAGTCTGTGTGAATTTTTCCTGGTGCGCCGCAAGAGCCATGCGACGTACGCCGCACCGCGTGCCAGTTATTGTACATGCATACATTATATAAGCAGTCTTCCTTGTTAATGGGTTGCCCTCAACTTTCAAAATACCGTCGCCGGATGGAAACTTTACAATAAACCGTTTCTATTCTGTATGAGTGAAATGACTATCTAATGGACATATCTTGAACCATTCCGTTATCTGTCCAGAGAATGTGCCATATCCAACCTGCCTGGAGCGGTCAGCTTCCGGAGACCTGCTTGCGGAGGCCTGCTTGCGGAGACCTGCCTGTGGATACCTGCCTGCGGATGTCTTCCTACGGAAATCTTTCCAGCTTTAGAGATCATGCCATCTCGTGTTATACATATGTTAGCGCCTCAATTCCAGTAATTCGTGAACTTGTTCCGTACCGATGACTATTAGGTACTCAAGTAGCTATACTATTGAACCTTTAATTATTATTTCCACATAATGGTACTGATGACTAATAGGTACCTTACCGGTCCTAGGACCGCATCTTTATAATTTCTGTTATTGTGAATATTATCCTTGTTTACTGTGGGTGCTTTCGACTAGCTGCGCCGAATGATCCAATGGCCTGTGATACTTTATACTAATTATATTCGTTATATTGTGTATTGGTTAGTTGTGTATATGGTGTAGCTAGCGGGGTAGTGTTGGGCCGTTCCGGTGTATGATGTCGACTCGCAGTGCCGCAAGTGCACGACGAATGGTGACGCTGGTTAGCTTCCAATCTCGGGATGACGGATCCTGTATGCTACTGCCCTACGGGTAGCAAAGACCGGCTCCTAAGACCGGTGGAACTCAATTGTTCCGGTAGGGTGGTGTGACCATTGTCACAAAACATTGAACACTCCGGTCTCATCCCAAGAGTTTGTGTCACCGGTATGCCTGTCCATAGCAATTTCGTGATCTATGGACCTACAAGATTTGATTTTGGTGACCTAATTAAACTAAGTCTATACAATAATTTTACCTAAACAGACTGTCGAGTATGCTAGATAAAATGATGAGCATACGAAAATACAAGACATAGAGACAGCCGGATGAACTTTTAAATGTGGGGCTCCCGGAGGTACCACACAGATTCATAGGTCCGCAGAGGTATCCCCGCAAGGGAGGCTTCCGTACACGAGATGTAACTAATTAACTTAATATAAGCTATTATACCTCTAAGCTGAAAGGAAAGAAAATTATCTAATTTAGTGACGAAACATCATGTGCCTCACTTGGGTGAGAAGTATTATCCTCGCATGGACCGTCGTTGCTGAATCCTTGCTAGAGGCAAGTGCTTCGCACGGGCCTCCGTCATGGGAAGATGTCGCCACTGCTTAAAGCGGGAGAAGAGTAGTATGCAAAAATGGGCCTACTCTAATTATTAAACAAAATGCTGAAAAGAAAAGACCATACCTAGTGAGATTATGACTATAGGGTTGCGTGCTGTTTTACGTGAAGATGGGATAAACGATTCCCGAAGGATTCCCACGTCACCGTCCTATGTAATTCTTAGTATGCTGAATTAGTAGTTTCTGCTTTATTTATGCAGCCTTTATAATATAGTGTCCCTTATTTGCGCGAGCTCTTAAACATGCGTCCTGGTATATGTCTGTAATAGGTAGTTCTCAGCCCGTGTTGATTATGGACTGGAACGCAGGAAAGAGAATTTTTTTAATTCCCCTTCTAATTACACTGTTAGATTTTTGATGCCGCTTTACCGGCCTGTGCGCTAATGATTTGTAGCACGGTAGAGCAGTTGTGTTCTTAATCAAAAATATAACGTTAAAGTTGTAAGTAATTTGATGTGTGGTTTAAACAGATCGATTCAGGCAGTAGATCAATGTTACTGACCCCGACAAGATAGCTGCGTTTTCCGAGCGGGAGGGCTGCCAAGCATTCTCCTCAATGGGTAGAACTAGCTCCGTCCCTGCCTAGGCCAGAGACATTAATACCACTTAATAATGGTTAAATTACAGTACAACTCGGAGGTGGGTGTCACAGTATTACAATTTACAATGCCGTCGTTTGGAGATTGTGAATAAAGTCAACCTGAGTGTCTATGTTTCTGACATGTTGGCGATTTGAATCTGATATGCGTGGCTGGTTATCTGTGGATGATACTTGCGCTGTGGTGAAGGTGACGTTTTTATGGCCGCCATGTGCGGGAATGGGGCGGGGGGGGGGAGAGGCAGCGTGAATGTAAACTTTGTCGAACCTTGAAGGTATTTCACTCTGTAATGGCCGAGTCGCGGGCGGGACAGAGTTACTTTAGAGTGCAGATGACCTGTCGGATGCTGTCGTAACGTTGATCAATCCATTATCGAATTCAACTTTTCGGTAGTAATATCCTATTCGTGACTGACGACAATACGGGCATCTTGCTCTCTTAATAATATTGACTGTTATTACGTGTAGATGAAGTATGTAGATTCTGGCTGTTTCCGTACGACGTCGGGGAAAAGGGAGTGGGGAGGAATGTTGGACAAACATTCCTCCCGTGACACGTACTGTAGATGGCTGTAGTGCATTCCTTATATCCATATGATCAGTTCTCCCATAGCTGGATAAGAAGGTGTGTGCGGGAGATTTGTTGGCTGTAGTCTGTTGATGATAATGTTGTTGTCGGGATGTCCGGGCTGCTGTATGATGCCAATGTTATAAGCGAAGTGGGTGTATTCCAGTTTTCCACGCTGGTGAATGCCAAGTCTGTTATTGCGTGAGGTGGGGGTTTGCGGGAGATATTATGCCTCCCGCAGCTTTTGCGGGTGGAACTGTTGCGGGAATTTTTGTGTCTCTATCGGGAATTAATTAATATCGGTAGGTGCTGCTAAATGATTTTGTTGCTGGTGTTGAATGGCTCTGTTATAATGAGTATAACCGAGTAGGTATGTGATGTACGCGCAATGAGGAATTGACGTATCCAGCATTGAGGGCAGGTGTGCTTTGTATGTGATGACGTTTTGTCTGTGGTGTGATGTCCTGACTGCTCACGGGGGAGTATGGTAGGCCGAATAGATGGGGGGCCTTTGGACAGGGGATGTGGTCATCTCCCATTACCCGACAGTTGATGCCCTGTCATAGTTTTTAGACACCGGGAAAATTCGAGCCGAGTCTGCTGAACAGGCTGCTTCCCTGCCCACTGCGTTGGGGGGGGGGTGTAATGTTGGTCTGTGCGGTGCCGGATGCCACCTCCTCTGTTGCAGCAGTCTCTCTCATATCTGAAGATTGGCGATCAACAGACGACGAGTGGAGTGTGAAATGGACTGGGCCGGTGATGTCCGAACTTGGTGTATAGATGAGGGACGACAGTTGGATTTGGGGTAGGGTGTGGCGGTGGATAGGGGTGCCGCTTGGGTGGAAATTGGTCTGGCACTTTTGGGAGGATGTCGGGTACACCTTGTTGTACGGCTCTGCGGTTCTAGACACGCCAAGGCTTCATCCAGCCTCTTCACTTCCATGCTATTCACCATGTGTCCCACCCTACGGGAAGCATGGATTGGGTCAGCCTCAGCCTCCGCTTGTGGCAACTCTATGATGGGGGGGAGGGGGCAAAGCATGAAGTGGGTGGGAACGGGAAGGGATCGGAGGAACAACTTTTCCATCCGGTCCCTTGGACAAAACAAACACAAATTCTTCAGATACGACTTCCCAGATCGAGTAGACCTGCGCTAAGGACTGAGAGGGCGAGCACGTATCTCGTCATTGTCGTCAGCATTAGCCACTTGTTCACCCGCGTTCTGGCTTGGTAGAAGTGGGGTAGAACTGGCACCGCAGGGCTCTGCGCTAACCATGGATATACTAATTTCAATAGAAATATCTGTCATGGTACCGGTGTCACGAGAAATGCCCAGTCCGAGCTCTGGTGCTGGGTCGTCACTGACACACGGTTTAAGTCGATCGAAGTGGATGACTGAGGTCAGGCCATCCACAGCATGGATACGGTAGGTCACTTCCGACGTCTTACCTACTACCACATATGGGCCTTTCCACTGGTAACTCAGTTACTTGGCACGTTTGCAGATCGTCGTGAATCATGTACCCAGACCATCCTTCCCGCTTCATACAGATCTCCATGCACCCTCTGGTCGTGCCATGTCTTTTGCCGCCGGTGTGTAGTGGATAATGTTTCTCTCACTAACTCATGGGCTTGTTCTATCCTTTGTCCCAAGAGTTCAACATAGAAAGATGGTGAATTTTTCTCTCCTGTTATCCAAGGCATGGCCAGATCCAGGGGTAAGGCTAATTCATGGCCTAACATTAACCGAGCAGGGGTATAACCCGTGCTGGAATGTACTGAAGTGCGCTAAGCCATGAGTACACACGGGAGTTGTAGGTCCCAAGCTCTACAATCAAGGCGTGTTTCCTTGGTAAGCATCTCTGCGAGAGTTCTGTTGAATCTCTTTACCATCCCGTCACTCCGGGGGTGGTATGGAGTCGTCCTTGTTTTGACGATATGGAACAATTTGCAGAGCTCTGATACGAGCGGGCTCTCAAAATTACTTCCTTGATCGGAGTGCAATTCATAGGGCATACCAAAACGACAGAACACATTGCTTGCCAAGACCTCCGCTACGGCAAATGCATCTACCCACTTCGTAAAGTAATCTTGTAATACGAGGATATACTTATTTCCGTCATTAGTCGTATTCAAGGGTCTGAGCACATCGATAGCCACTCGCTCCCACGGTGCACCAACAATCTTAATTTGAGATGGTGCGATATGGTGTTGGCCAACAGCACATCTTTGGCATGGGATACAATTGGCAACCCATGCCTTGACACTATCGCGAATCCCAATCCAGTGGAATCTCATTTTCATATGGGCAACAGTCCTTTCCATGGCCAGATGCTCAGCGTTATCATGCAGTTGTCTTAATATAAGATCACGATAACTTTCCGGGACTATCAGACGGTCATTAATGTACAGAACGTTATTTATTAATCGACATACTTCGAACCGTTGGTAATAATATTTTGCCATGGTGGAAAGTGGTGTTACCGATTCCTTGAGAGGACGTACCCCCTCCTGGATCCACGCTGATATATTTCGTGTCTGCACATCTGTTGTTTGGTGGTGTGCGATTTTCTCCAGATTCCACTCTGCGCACCTCAATTCGGGAAACTCCAGAGATGGCCGTGTTGACTGTGTCACGGTGGTGGCCTCTTCGTGTTCAGTTTCCGCGCCGATTCTACTGAGGGCATCGGCATTCCCATGCAATTTGCCGGGACAGTGAACAACGATGAAGTTATAGGCCTGTAGGGATTCCTGCCATCTCGCTACCTGGCCCTCCGGATTTTTCAGGTTCATCAGCCAACGTAGTGAGGCATGGTCTGTGCAGAGTGTAAAAGGGCGCCCCTACAGAAAGTGTTTATAGTACTTGACGAAGTGTACCACTGCTAACAGTTCTCGCTTGGTGGTTGCGTATCTTCTTTCCGTTTTATTCAGAGTATGTGAACCATAACCCAACACCTGCTCCGTTCCATCTTCTGTGACCTGAGATAGAACCGCGACTATAGCGTAAGCTGACGCGTCAGTGTCTAGGATGAAATCGAGGTTTGGATTAGGATGAGCAAGAATCGGACGGGCGTCAAGAGTTCCTTCAATGCCCTGAAGGAGCCTTCGCAATCACTCATCCACTCAAGTGATCGATCTTTTTCAGTGATCTTGTAAAGGGGTGACGCAATCTCGCTGAAATGTCGGATGTAACGGAGATAGTACTGGCATAAGCCAAGAAAACTTCGTGTCTCCGTAACTGAAGGGGGCTGTGGCCACCCTGTTACTGCCATTTTTATGACTGAGTAGCTACTCCATCACCGGATATGACGTGCCCCAGGAACTCGACGCTCTGTTTAAAAAAGATGACATTGCCGGTGATGTCCGAAGCATGGCTGTAGGTTTAAGGGGAGGCTTTTTTATGAGGTGGGATGCTCTCATATAAGAGCTTGTTAAATACTGTGATTGAAGCGCCATTATCGACGGTGGCACTGGTGGAAACGCCACTAAACAGACAGGCACACTTGTATATTACTTTGCGGTTTACCTGTGGAAGAGTTTCCAATGATGCCATCTGCGACAATGCTGTCGGAGCGGAATCACTCTTTATGTACTCTGACTGTTTCTGAATTGCTTCTTTTAATGTGGTGGATGGCTGAGTGTGGAAAGGGCCAGTTCGTCGTCGTCGCTGCTTTGAGGGCGGCAGTGAAGGCAGAGCTGGCGGTAGCAATGAAGATGGAGATGTTGCTATTTCAGGATACGCCATGCTGTATTAGTGTAGACAGCGGTGCGTACAGGATGAAGGATAAGCTCCACCTGTGCAAGCCATTTCTTGCAATGCTTCATTGGATGTTTCGGTGAAGCACAAAAGAAACAGTGATGCCGCCAGGGACGTGTTTTTCCCCGTCTACGTCGGCGCTTTCGAATCCATGAGGCAGAGTGAATCGTTTCTCCTGAGTCGCTGCTGTCTGTGGATGCTGGAGATGATGTTGGGTGATGCGGTGTTTTGTATACCACCAAAGGACACCGAGAATGCAGTGTCTTGGTGGGACGTGGTGCTTGCAAAAACGTTGTTTCAGCGGAGGTGCTACAACCTACCACTGCCGTTTTACACAGGAAAGAAAACTTGTTATGTGTGGAGAAAGAGGGGGATGGCAATGCTGCGGATGGGGGAGGCATCGTGGGCATTAACATATGTGAAGCCGTGCATTTGGGTGTAGGTGTAAAAGCTGATTTTGATGGGTGATTGTTGGCCATCGAACGTTGTTGCATGAAGGCCACAGTTGAGCCAGGAAGCGAATACGGGCACCGAGGTGGCTCTTGATATTTCAGTGCCCTTAAGAGTTTGATTGCTTCTCTGGTTGCGGTGTGCTGTGGTCAGGGGCAGGCATTGTTGAAGGATGTCGGTTAGGACACTGGCCCCTCCAATAGCCTAGCTGACCGCATACATAACAGGTGTTTGGTGGCGGTGCGGTGCTGGTGGTGTTTGTTTTCCTAAAGTGAGTGGTGGCGAGATTTGTGCTGAGTGTTGTGACTAAATTAGTTAGTGTGGGGATCTGCTTATTGATCTCATCTATATGCTCTTTCATGTTGCCGTTGTTATTGTTGCGCTGGTTCCTGTGCCCAGGGGCCCTGTTGTAGCTTCCCCTATGGGCATGCCCCCTTCCTCCAGGCACTTGATTCTGATTAGAATTTTGTACAGCTGGTTGTGGTGATGTTTGTGCGGTTGGTGTTGATGATCTGGGGGGAGCACTGGTGGGCATTACGACAGATGCAACCTCTATCTCGTTAATACGGTGGAGTTGGCGTCTGCTACTCTTTTCCCACTCCAGAAAGTTTTCTATACGGACCGCGGTTGCCGTTAATTGGGCCAAACTACCATGGTAGCTAAGAAATAAATCTTCTATCAGGGCGGGTTTACCGCTCAATGCATCAATGAAAGTGTCAAGATGCAGATGGACTATGCCTTCCGTGTTGGTGCTCGGATATGTGCGGGTGACTAGTCTCCCGATTCGACTAGCCAATTCTGGGAGAGTTTCCCGCGCGCACCATCGGAGATTTTTTAGTTGAACACTACACACCTTTTGGCCTTTCCCGGTGAGGTCTGTCTTCGTCACGGGACGTCGCCCAGTGCCTCATGCAGGAACGCAGCCCAGGCTAGGTGCCTTTCCCATATATGCGTATGAGACTAAGGACTATGTCTATAAAAAGTATAATCAAGGTGTAGGCTAGTCCTACATGAGAATCAAGCTCATAAAACATGATCAAGGTACATAGTCCACAGGACACTAGTCTAACATGAGATCGAGAACCATGCCCAAGAAACATGATTGAGGAACATAGTTCACGATCCTTCATGTGATGCCGCTTCTCAAAGAGTCACTTTTCATGATCCCTGATCACGGGAGGCATGGCTTGTAATACGAACGCTTACCATGGCCTGACTGTACAATGAGCCATCTTGACCACGCAGATGAACTGACATGATCAAGACGACCGGCCGGCGACCCAGTCGAAAGCGATCACCATCTGAGCTCACGCTCAGGGGAAACCGACGGTCTGATCCGTATCTATCTGCCAACAGTATACAAACTTTGAGCGTTTTCCTCGGCGTCGCCTGCAAGGTATCCTCAGCAAATTCCGGAGCATTTTGCAGGGACATGTACCCTGGGTGTGGACTGTCATCTACGTGAAGAATGAAGTGGTTGAAATCCGGGTGGTGGGGGTATCTGTGAGACTGACGAGTATTTCGAGGCTGGTCGTTGTGCAGGTGGTGGTGGTGGTGGTGGTGTTTCCCGTTGATGCCGATGCCGAGGAGCGAGAACACGCGTACTCCAATTTAGTGAATCCTGCCCGGTTGTAGAACCATAGACCGGCATGGGTCTATGGATGGGAGGCGGAATATTGTGAAGATTACGTGGACGTTCTTCCCGAGGTGAGGACTGATATTCCTCATATGGTGGTGGGGCAGTCGGCTGATGGTTGTGATTTGTAGCATGACTGATGTACCGGCGAAATGGTGGTGCTGATTCCTCCCGATAAAACTGCAGTGTTCCCCTTCAGAATAGCATTGTGCTAGAAGGGTGCGGTGCAGGAGGTTGGCTGTAATATGGATTGTCACCCGGCCATATGGTCTCCGTAGATGACATGGGTGAATGATAGTAGTCTGAAGGATTATTTACATGTCGGGGTCGTCCACGAATCGGCCCTGATGGTGGTGGCCTGTCACGGACGTCCGATATAGTTCTTAACTCTGTTCCCGCCTGTGAGGCATCACGAAAGGTGCCATCACTGACAGGCGAAAACAGGTTATATTGCAGTGTTGTTGATCACTTGTACCCTTTGGCCTTCCCGGTGTGGTTCGCTGTCCCCGCCATGATGGACTGACGCCCAGTTGCCCATACATGATGCAGTCTAGGCTAGGTACGTTTCCGTATGTGCCTAAGATAAAGACCTGTCCAAGTTATGGGGCCATAATCCAGGACAGAGTCAAGATGCACACTGACGACTTCCGAGCCGAGCGAACACAGTACTCGGTACCAATAGGGTCATCTTGGCAACCGGGCCGTAGCCCCACATAGACTGTACCACGGAGGCGATGTCCGCTAGACACATCACAGCTAAGACCCTTGTGTAGATCGTACTTTGATGGTATTTTAGCTGAGAGGCCCCACACAGATCGTACTAGACAGACCATCCACCCCACGGGTACCTGGGCGCCAGACCGCTCCACCCGTCCGGCAAGTGACAGATTACACCGTGTCACACACATACCCTCCTGCTTCCCGAAGAATCACTTTTCATGACCTCTGCTCACAGGAGACATGACTCACAATACGAACGCTTGCCATGGCCTGGCTGTACATTGAGCCATCTTGACCACTCATAACCAATAACGGGTTGATGAACTGACATGATCAAGATGACCGGCCGGCGACCCAGTCGATAGCGATCACCATCTGAGCTCATGCTCAGGGGCAACCGATGATCTGATCCATATCTATCTGCCAACAGTATACGAACTTTGACCATTTCCCCCGGCCTTGCCTGAAGGGCATCTCTGACAAAAACAACACCAAAAATTTGCAGAGACGGGCTCCCTGGGTGTGGACTGTCATCCACGTACCACGCATGTCCACTTACTGAGATTGGATGGACCAAAAATCTCAGCAGCCCGAACAGTATGCCGACTAGACGGTACCACAGTAGGATGTTAATCCATCCTTCGTTAGACACGGAGGCCTTCAGTTTCTCCTCTGCACTATACTCCATATGTCACGTGTCCCCGGACCCTTGCGGGCGGGCCCACTGCCGCCTGTTTGCGGGACCCCTACGAGCCCCACATCGGGCACCACTTGTAGCTCGCGGAGTAGTGTCGGCCCGTTCCAGTGTATGATGTCGACTCGCCGTGCCGCAAGTGCATGACTAATGATGATGCTGGTTAGCTTCCGGTCTCGGGGTGACGGATCCTGTACGATACTGCCCTACGGGTAACAAAGACTGGCTCCTAAGGCCGGTGGAACTCAATTGTTCTGGTGGGGCCGTGCGACCATTGTCGTGAACATTGACCACTACGGTCTCATCCCAAGAGTTTATGTCATCAGTATGCCTGTCGATAGCAATTTCGTGATCTATGGACTTATGAGATTTGATTTTGGTGACCTAATTAAACTAAGTCTATACAATAATTTTACCTAAACAGACTGTCGAGTATGCTAGATAAAATGATGAGCATACGAAAATACAAGACATAGAGACAGCCGGATGAACTTTTAAATGTGGGGCTCCCGGAGGTACCACACAGACTCGTAGGTCCGCAGAGGTATCCCCGCAAGGGGGGCTCCCGTACACAAGACGTAACTAATTAACTTAATATAAGATATTATACCTCTAAGCTGAAAGGAAAGAAAATTATCTCTGTAGTGACGAAAAATCATGTGCCTCACTTGGATGAGAAGTATTATCCTCGCATGGACCGTCGTCGCTGAATCCTTGCGAGAGGCAAGTGCTTCGCGCAGGCCTCCGTCATGGGAAGATGTCGCCACTGCCTAAAGCGGGAGAAGAGTAGTATGCAAAAATGGGCCTACTCTAATATTTAACCAAAATGCTGAAAAGAAAAGACCATACCTAGTGAGATTATGACCATAGGGTTGCGTGCTGTTTTACGTGAAGATGGAATAAACGACTCCCGAAGGATTCCCACGTCAACGTCCTATGTAATTCTTAGAATGCTGAATTAGTAGTTGCTGCTTTATTTATGCAAGCCTTCTTCTATGCTTAGCTATCTTTTAATTTTTATGGATAAGGACTATTTTAGGCCGCAAATGGCGGGTGTCTACATAGCTGTTAGATACGGCTGTCATTGAGAACGGATGCCCTAAGACATCAATACCGAAGACAGTGCTCATACATGTTACTTAGTAAGATCTCCGAACTGGATAAGAATCCGGACATCTCGCTCCATAACAACAAAAACGTTACAAGACACTGGTTACTTTTCACAAAAGCAGTTTTAGGCAACTGATCTATCGTTATGTTGGGGGTAAGAGAGACAAATACCAACCATAAATGTCCTTCCCGTGAGGGTGTGTAGATCTGAATATCATGCCTAGACATTTTTACGGAATTCGGGATGCGCATCTCGCCCGTCACCTGGTCCAATGAAACTAACCGTTTAACCTGTCGTTAGGTTGAAATACAAGTTGCCCAGCTTTGCACTGCAGTGTGGGAGGATTGTTCAGCAGATAAAAGAAAATAATAATTAAGACATGTTTGCACAGTGCTTTCATACATTTGCAGAAGTGCTAACTACTAAGTATCCGAGGATACACAGGGAATGTATGTGACGCCACACCTTGGCCATCACCGCTCGGAAACCCCAACAGTTTCCCAGGGTCGGATCAGCCCATGTGTGGATAGGGATATCCAAACTGTTAAGAAGCCACAAGGCTTAGTGGAACATGAAAAGAGACAATATCTTAGAGATAGGAATCTTGCCGGAGTGCGGGGCTAAATTATCGCAACTACCGGGAAAGAGGCGTATACTACAGATTTCCCAACGAAGAAATTGTCTCTAATCATTTTAAACTTATTCTGTCGAGCTGAATAGAAAAGGTTTTAGTCGGTAGCATGCTGGGCTAAACAGAGTTATAGCACAGACAGCGACATCAGTGAAAAATTGTTGGTGGCGGGAGAAAGTGCTGCATATATAAATGTTGCTGTGTAGTGTTTCCTACGTGCACTGCAGTCCTATATTTTTTACAACTAAACAAAACATACGAACTGATGGCCACTGGCCATATATATATATTAACTAACCCGAACAAATCAATACAGTGTAGAATGATCAGCATTATATATCTTTAGTACAGGTTAACGAACCTACTACGCTGCGGTTAGTGAAAACACCTTACAGAAAATGAGAATAACTATTAACATATACAGAAATTATAACTAGCGGTCCTAAGACCGTTACAGTACCTTTTAGTCATCAGGACCGTTTATACGGGTATGATGTAATTAGGAAAAATACATTTAACGGAATAATTAAAACGTTAAGTATAGTTACTTGAATAATCAGTAGCCATTCTTGAATCTGGCTATCGTGTTACTGAAATTGATACGTCACACTTAGGTTGAAGTGAGTTGATGCATTCTCAGGAAGCTGGAAAGTTCCCACACGCTGGTTCCCGCAAACAGGATTCCCCAAGCAGCTCATGACGGGAGCGGATCGAACTCAGGACTGTAATCACAATATAGAATGTCTAACGAGTAGTCAGCAAGAGATACAATAACATTGTTGCTGTGAAAGAAGTTCCCGTACACCGATGGTACGGATGGAAGTTATAACAACCCGGTCATAAGCAGGGGTTGTAAGATGCAGATGAAGATACAAAACTAAGCTTAATGGTGCGGGGTACGTCAGCCAGCTCTGAAGACGTACCGGGCAAAGTTTACTTGCTGCGGTCGAAAGTTTACAAGAACCTGCACGACATCAGTGCGGAGATGGTTAAATAACCACTTTTAGGCATGGTTGGCAGATCCGGCGAGTCATCCACCAAAGAACATCACTGCCTCTACATCTGTAGAATTACATTTTCAGGCCGTAAAGGCCTCACCGCAAGTTCGTGTTCCGAAGTAGCTCTTGATCTATTCGTGAACGATAACCAAAATGGAACCGACAGAAAGCGAAGTGATCTGCATAATGTTGTGCTGATCGTAGCTGGAACAGGTTCAACCTATTTGGCCCCAGGCTGAGGATGCTCTCGAACTCTGGATCTCATCCCCTTTTATACTACTCGTGACGTCACAGGCGCAGGCTCCAACCAATCATCTGCCAAGCAACAGCCAATCAGCGCGTAGCTAATAATAACGCAGTCGAATGTTCTAGATGTTCCGCGTCCACATGGTTATGATGTCACGGAAATATTTTGAAGATAATCAAAAGGGGTTTTCCGTGGATAACTACAGATTTGGAACGCCCGTCTTGATTAATGTCAGATTCGGTGGGAACAGGTAATTAGAAAGGATTACATGGTACCATCTCGGTACACTAAAAGCTTCATTCCATCCTGGTCGTAAACTACGTGCTCTGTCAAAAATAGCATCTACGCGTGCGCATGCGCACTATGCGTTTTAACGAACTTAGTCGTTTTTATAATGCGATCTCTCTCATGGGCCTATATACGCTTATGGCTCTACCCGGGGGGGGCGTGTTCAGGGAACGAATCCAGGACGGGTGGTGTGTACCCAGCTTGGCTGGCACGGCCGGTACCCGCCCGGTCGATCCGAACTACAAAGGCAAGTAGCCATCTAGTTAATATGTTTTGTTTATTTATAAAAACTCTAGACCGCAGTATGCTAGGAAATACTATACAGCAACATTTATATCCACATCACGATTCCCGCTTGCATCAATTTTACATTGAGGTCACTGATCATGCTCTAAATGTTTGAGCTCGACATGTTACCGACTAAACCTGGCTATTCAGCTCAATAGAATAGGTTTAAAGTGGTTAGGGACAATTTCTCCATTAGAGACACATAGTGTACGCCTCTTTCGAAGTTGTTGTGGTAATGTAGCACCACGCACTGGCAAGGTTGTGTAAAATTGGCCAGTTACCTATAGGGCCCCGTATATTTATTGAGTGAGTGTCTCTTTCCACGACCCCCCACCCGTATGGCTTATTAATTGTCAGGATTCCCAATCTACATGTTGACCGGATCCGACACTGGGAAACTATCGGAGGTTTCCGAGAGGTTATAGTGAAAGTGCCGATTTACATACACGCCCCCTTGTGTCTTCAGATACGTATTAGCTAGATCTCCCGCCAAAGTAGGAAGCACTGCAAAATGATAATCATATTAATTTATATGTTGTAATACCGGCCTGCAGTGCATCTTTGGGCATCATGGAAAATAACCCTAACGACAGATCTAGTGTTAGGCCCGTAGCATGCAGTGATGGACGAGACGCGGATCTCCATCCAATTCATGGTAGTGTCTGGGTGAGGCCTTAGAGCCCACCACGCCCTTACAGGAAGGATGCTCGCGATGGATATCCGTCTCCATCACCACCATAATGACAGTCAGTATTTAAACTTGCTTGTGTGACCTGTGAAAACTCGTCTAGTGATGCTATATGTGGTTGCGGAGCTGGGTAGCCGGATCATTATTTGATTCAGAGCTTTGTTCCATGACATGTACGCACACTATCCTTGGAGGTAGATGCTATGCGGGGCAACCTTAGGGAAGCAGGGCACCTGCGGCCAACGGATATACGTATCTAAAAGTTAGGTAGTAGACCCTGCCGCTTGCGGCCACAGCTTGTTTTCGTTACTAACAACTAATTGGTAGGTTAGGATGTAGCAGAAGGCCCGAATAAATAAAGCGGCAACTACCAATGCAGTAACTTTAGAACTACATAAGACGGTGACCTGGGAATTCTTCGGAAATCGTTCGTCCCGTCTTCACGTAAACCAGGGTGCAACACGTTAACAGTAGCTTCACTAGGATTTTCAGCACTTAGCAATTTCTATTGAACAAAAGAGTGGCCCTTTTTGCCAGCGCTTTTCCTCCGCTTTGGCGTTGAAGGCATTTTCCCGTGATGGAGGCCCATGCGAGGCAACAACAATATTTTCTTTGTGTGTGTGTTAGGGTTATACTAGTTTATATTAAACTATCTAGTGACTTCGTTGCGGAAACTCTCACTTGCGAGGATACCTCTGCTGATTCAAGGATATGTGTGGTACCTCCGGCGAAACCACGTGGAAAGAACACCGGATGGCTCTATGTTGTGTATTACTCTGCTCATTTACTGTCAAACTCATAAAAGAGTTTGTATAGTATATTAAATTTCTAATTGTTTAATTATTCTTTATTCCATATCTCTAAATTAGTATGGATACGCATACCAGTGACACGAATAGTTGGGACGACACCGTGTGGTTCAATCTCGGCGACAATGGTTGCACGGCCCCACTGGAACATTAGTGTTCCACCAGCTCTAGAGGCCGGTTTTTGTACCTTCTGGAGAGACGCGATACGGGATCCGCAACCTCGAGATCCGCAGCTAACCAGCCCTCCCGTACATCGTGCATTTGTGGCGCGATGGATAGGAACGCCATGGAGGACCAGCGCGTAGCCTCGCCAGCTATAGTACCGTAGTCTGTGATGAAGGAACTAGTGACGAAATGCTTAATTCAATTATGTAATTATTTAAGATGTAGCTTAGACAAAATAACCAGAAGGTACAGACAACATGCATCACTGCTATTTTGATGAGGTGCATGTGCACTCAGGGCAATGGCAGATCTAGGTTTCTATTACGGGTTGAGTTGAATTTGGAAGCAAATGCCAGAGGTCTGTCCATCCGACATCAGAAAGTGTTTGATAATGAGATGCTTGAAAGATTCCTGCCAACAAGCTGCTATCCCGTGTTTTAGTGGCTCCTTATATTTATTTAAACTGTTTATAAAGAAAAAATACATCATCATTGTTAAAAATTTTCGTAAATATTAAATATTTCTTGGTTATTTTGTAATACGCCATACCGTTTTAAATATGCATATTTTGTCGTTAATTCTCGGTAATTTCCGGCAGTGACGTCATAGTAGAGAGGCAGATGTCGTACGTGAAATGGTCGGTGTTGTTTCTGAATTTATAAATAACTATTTCCTTAATCAGTTTTGTTGAAATACGAACGTTAGTGGCATACTCTGGCGCATATGGATGCTTAAACAGATTGAAAGGTTCAGGCATTTGCTTATTTTGTTTTCTAACGCACGAATCGGTACGTAAAGTGTGGATTACAGCGTATTAGGGGTGGGGGTGGGGGTGGGGTGTGTGTGTAATTTCTGTTGTTTACAAACAGAAAACTCGAAGCTTAGTCTGAAGTTTGTTTGTCTTACTACGATTACTGAAATATAGATATACTGGAGTCATACGCAGGTCCAAGACAAAGCGGGCAAAGAAACCGTGCCATCTAAAATAAATTATCATTATCATCTTCGACGAGGCATAAAACATTGGCTTGTTATTGCCGCGGTGGATTGTGCCATCTTGTTTCTTTATATTTGTTACCATGCTGTGTCACTGATAATAAAACTACAGTCTACATTAACACGTAGGCCTACATATCAGATATAAGACTTTTTCTGATGCATAATATCTAAAATTATATTCTGTTGAAAAAGTTGAAAATAATTTGACTGGAAGTCATTGCTGTCTTACACAGCAATGACTTCCAGTCAAACTATTTTCAAAATATTCAACAGGTTGCCTGCATGATTGACCTAAGATTGCGATACATGTAGCGATGTCGTTGAAGCGGTAATCTACTCCAGTCCGGGCCAAGATGGGCCTCTGAAGTGGGCTTAAAATTAGCTAACCTATTTTTAGGCTCCCCAAATTTGTCTAATTTTAGGGTCTGCATCATCATTGTGCTGTCATCATGGTCAGCATAAATCTGTAACCATCGTAATCACCATCATTATTGCTATCATTGTCTGCCATCTTTGCCAGCATTATCAATGTTACTGCAATCATGTTCACCATAAAATTATCACTCATCATGATCACCATGATTGTCACCATCACCATTGTTAGTGCCACCATTATCACCATCATTGCGGATGACTGATCTGTCGCGCAAGTATATGGCGTCATAATCAATTACATCAGACATTACATATAGGCTGATGTCACATCCATAATTGAGAGAAATTCTCCGCCATGAAGCTGGAATAGTCTGTCAAGTGTACAAATTATGTCTTTGTTGGATGTACTACTTAATAATCATTCTGACGATTCGATTGAAAATTTTGAAACTAATTTGAATATGGCAGCAAAAGCGCTCTGTCAAATTAGTTTCTAAATATTCATCAGGTTACCTTGATAATGTTATTCTTGGAATTCAGGGTTCGACCGATTCCAACACGGGCTAAAAATTGACAGGTCATAGCTAAAAATGTATCCCTCTATTATTGGTACTCTCACCATTATCTCCATCAGAATTTTTACAGCCATCATTTTTACTGTCATCATTATCAGTCACAATCAACATTGTAAGCGTCATAATTGTTACTCTCACCATGTCACTGTTGTCACTGGTACTGTCATCACCATCATTGTCAGTCATCATCCTAGTAATATGCGGTCATCACAAGCATTGCCACTGCCATCGTTCCTATCATCATCGTTGTCACCCACTTGATAGAACTTTACTCTCATCCTCATCACCTTCAATATTGTCAATACTAACACACATCGTGATTGAGCTCATAAAATGGCGAAATATTTATTGCAACACGTGTGAGCACAGCATATGATTAGGTGGCGCTTTGGAGTTCGGGAGATTACAAACGGAGCTCGGATTGGCTGCTCATAAACCAGTCAGTCATTCAGTCTCTCTACTTTCACATGAGTTCGTTCACCTTTTGCAGAGACCACCGCGTATCGGAAATGAGGTCAATTCCAATGAGTCGTGTGCGTGCGCCGTCAAGAAGTTTTATCCTATTATGAAGAATCATTTATTTGAGCAAAATGGATTCATTGCACCTCCGACTTCTTTTATTTTCTCAAGTATTGAGCCCAATGCGGAGATATTACTGTTGTGGCACGTTTTGTCATACTTAGAGCTATTGACTTCACGCTTAATGAGTGAGTACCTCTGGGCAAAAGCTACCATCCATATAATTACTAGGTCAGTCTGATCTACCTTTTGGATAATATAGGTGGCTAAGAAAAGTTGATGTGGTATATTTCAATGACTTCATCACAAATAATTGACATTATAAATGCAGAGTGATGTGAAATAATGATGTCGGAAACATGATGAATCAAGAAACAATGTAACAATGACGTCGAATATGCACATAGAACGCAGTTCCTACTTTCTATTTCCTGGGTTATAATCAGTTTCAATTTGAAAGGAATTAAGATACAGGAAGCTTATATCAAGGACATATGCAGCATTTATTCATGTAATTATGTGTCATATGTTTATTCATTTCATATGTTTCTTCATATTTTAGAGTGATAAATTGTACAAGTTATGGGTAACGATAAGATGCAATGTATAATCAAAGATAAAATATAAGCCCATGATATTAGGTCTATAATAAAGTAAAGCTGGACTAGATAGCATGGATTAGCAGATTTGATAATGTTTAACGCACCATGAAAAATTTAATATGTATATTTGCAAACCAATAAGACTATTTTTGAAAATTTACCAATGAAATGACTGGTTCTGTAATCTAACCAGTCATTTCAGTAGTAAATTTTCAAACTTGCAAATGGATATTCAGAATCAATCCAGATGGTATATCAGGAAGATCAATGCATAGGATAGGATGTTTCTGGCAAGCGTGACCATTAAAATGTTACCCCACTCCACCTGCGTTTAGTGATCCCTTTTTGATTAATCGATGACCTATGTCGTACGTTAAAAACCAGGTCTGAATGTGAAGCTGAAACAATTTGGTAAATAGGGTAGAGCGATACGTCCTTCCCTGTCAACGAGCGCACGCGAACGGCCAGAACGACGCGCTGCGCTCAAGTCAAGTTCCAAAAAAGGCGTACCCTAGTATATAAAAATTACATGTTTTCGCAGCACTTATTTTTTGTAATGACAAGCATTTTACTAATTGAATGGTTATATGCTAGGTTAGTCAAACTCGATAGAACATCCGAATGAATATTATTTATTTATTTATTTATTTATTTATTAGTATTAGGCCTACATACTAAATTTTGAGTTGGTGACAGCTATAGTCTATTTAGTATTCCATGTTGTAGTTAAGGCCCCAAATTTTGACAGCTTTTGACGCATACGGTAGCCTACTACGTCAATAAGCGGCCTATGTGACCAGTGAATTCTGGCTTACATGCATTACAGTGACACATGCATTTACGCCCCTCTTCGTGAATGCGGCGTAACTATGAGGCGTAACTCTAGGGCGTAAGTTACGCCAGGAATATGTTACGCCCTCTTCTTGAATACGACCCCTGATGACCGCTTAGCCCATACTAACTACTCAAGCGATGATATAACATTTCGTCTTGCTACTTCGTAATCAACATTAAAGCACACAGATCCATCAAAGATTCTCCTCAACATCTTCTACTTAAAATCACTTAAGATCCTGTTTAGCACTGGATTAATATAGCTGTCTGTCCCTAGCTACAGAATTAATGTACGGCTGAGCCTTAGATATCGATAACTCTCTCTCTCTCTCTCTCTCTCTCTCTCTCTCTCTCTCTCTCTCTCTCTCTCTCTCTCTCTCTCTCTCTCTCTCTCTCTCAGGCGTAAGGAAATGGATGATGGACTTTTGAAAAGTGTAGCTAAATGCCGGTACGGTGGCCATCTTTAAAAAATGGCCGTCGTTGGTTTCTTTTTTACTAAAACGTGACAATGCAGAAGAAAAACGTCTAGCTCCCCAACCAAAAGGCCTAGGAAGGTCCAATTTGGCTTATTTTATTCGTATTGAAATTCCGCATCACAGCGTGTGATATGATTTGATTTTATCATTAAGGGACATTATTTCTATTTTGTGTTCCAATATATGGAGATTGCGATAAAAAACACCGTTTTTTGGGTGCTTTTCAAAATATTTGTTCTGAAGTGCATCACCATGACAGATCAGTAGATTTCCAGGTCAAATTTCCGGTTTGGCCATCTAGATGGACTTAGATGCTATCCATAACACGAATTATAAAGGGGGGATTTTCATGTGTATTTTAATCGGTAAGTATGTTTTATACTGAGTGCCTGTTTTCAAGTTGCTGCGATTTTGGACACGGTTGTGAAAATTTGAAGAGAAACTGTATAATAAAGTATTGTATATTATCATTAAATCTTTGTTTTCTCATACACGCTTATTTATTGAACAGAGTGTACTGTTTGAAACACCCACCTACCCCTCTCCATCCATCAGTGCTTGGTATTCCAGCTATTCTAACAATTTTACCGTAATACATGGACCGGGGCAACTGTCAAAACTTGCTAATAATTATTAGAAAATATATTTTGGTAAAAGTGCCACTTATAAGTGTAAAACATGCTTAAATTGTCGTCTGCTCGCAGAATTAAACACATGTTTATGTAGTTATGCAAGCAGTAAGCCAGCAACATTTCTAACCCTAAACCGAACCCATCAGCTTTAATAAATAAAAAACAATGATTTTGGTTACATCAGTGTGTAGAGAGACTATTATTATCCCCACAGAGTGCTGTGTGAAGAATTAAAAATAATGTTCACTTCGAACGTTTACTGTGTCTGATTGCATAGTAATTTACTAATTGTCTACATATCATTTTGTCTCCATCAATAGTCGCCATGATGGAGAGTTCACAGAAGCAGCCCACAGGTGACCCATGCGTAATATGTGGAGATAATTCCCCACCCGATATACTGGTAAAGTTGAGAGATTTAGACTCGTGTAGACCCCTTTTGAAGCAGTAAAGATTCGGTGTTTCGAGCCAATCACTAAGTTTGAGGTGAAGGACAATGATGTGCCGAATATCCGTTATCATCGCGAATGTAGGTCGGTGTTCACACACAAGAAAAACTCATCAGGCTACAAAATGAAGCAAAGAAACCCGCATTCAATGTTCCTGAATGGATCATTATTCCACAGTCATTGGACACAGGAACCACTCAGGAACATTCACGTATCTATGAAAAGGTGTGCATTTTTTGCGAACGTCAATCAAAGTACGTAAAGGGCATTCTCAGACTAGAACCCTTGATTCAGGCAATAGACCTGATAGCCGACAAAACTATTCGTGACGTTGCAACTAAGACAGGTGATGAGAGACTTGTTGCCATTAAATCAAGGGACATTGTTGCAGCTGAAGCACACTACCATGCTTCATGCTATAAATTGTATACGTGTACGCAGGCCACATTTGCAGACATTGAGGCCGGTGACAGCTATAATGTGCTTGAAAAAGACGCCCAGCAGCGAACTGTTTGATTATATTCGCGGTGACATCTTCAGAGATCCCCGTCTGGTCCCACTCGTTGAGCTCACGACAAAGTTGGGTCATGCCTGCGCGAAAAAAGATCTGAAATGAAAGGCTCGAACAAAAACACATTCGCGGGCATCCTGAAAATGAGTTTGGGAACACCTTAACCTTTTTTCTGCGGGTCGAAGGGTTTATCTGCGACCACATACATTGTCAACATATTCCATTGCTTGTGATGTGATTGATCTTGAGACATACAAAAAAGGGAGAACAGTGTACGCAACTGGTTGTATAGGCTGCTCTGGTTCCGCGCGATAGTATAAAAGGTGGCATGAACAAAACAAGGAACACAGAATTGGACGACCAGTATGTCGCACTCCCCACTTGTCTGAATCAGTTTTTGAAGGTCCTTCCTGGGGAGAGCAAGCCGAGCGTGGTTCATCCGACCGAATAAATAGACTGGCATGGTCGATGGGACAAGATGTTCTCAGTGCATTGTCCAATGGCAAAATCATGACACTAAAGCATATCATTCTCCCATGGGTTGTCAAGACATTGACTGGTAACGTAGAACTGATTAGAACACTGAATCGACTTGGTCATTCATGCTCTTAGACTAAGTTAGAGGAGATAGACACTGCCCGTTACATTGGGAAAATTCAGAATTCCAGTAAGGAGTATACTCTGTCTTCGGGTACCCATGCCCTGTGTGCCCACTGTGCTTGCTTTTGACAATATTGGCAGAGTAGAGGAGACTTTAAGTGAGGCTGGTACATGACATTGTTGTTCAGCCTCTTACATTATCGTGTGCACCCCGAGAAAATGAAAATTCCCAATCGATAAGAAAGAAAAGAAACGAAGCATAGATCCATTAGAACTCTACTATATATTTACATCTCAGGTAAGAGAGCAGGTCCTCCTGCATTAACCCCAGCAAGCCTGACCATGTCACTGGCCAGTGCCATGACATCCGCTCGAAACAAAAATTTCCTCTGGGTTTGTGTCGTCTCCATGAATATACACGTCAAACAACCGGCTTATGGACTGTATTTAACATCAAAACGTGTGATCATGTGACCATATCACCAGATAAGGTTGGATACTTACCAACGATTATTGCGCCTGCGACAAACATCCCCACCGTAAACGAAATACTGTGTCAGTCAGTGTCGATCCAGCATCAATGAGAACTGGATAGGATTGCTGTAGTGATGGACCAGGCCTTTTATGCGAAAGCATCAGAGGTTGCCTGGAAACACCAACTCAAATTCGAGAACATCATGCTAATTTGGGTAACTTCCATACCATCTGCACGTTGCTGTCCATCATTGGTAAGATGGTTGACGATGGTGGACTTCGGGACCTTGTTGTTGAGTCAGGGGTAATACCTGAGTGATCAGTTGAAAAAGTGCCTAATGGAAAACAATATAACCATGTCGTTTGCCTGAACACGCTCACATACGAAGATCTGATGATAATTGCATGGACATGCTTTTCTAGAATGGTTGGAGCTGAACCATATGAGAGACCTTCAAATTCTAAATGAGACCCTACGCATCATTACAGATCTGTATGTAGATACTTGTGCATCCACTCTCTAGTCTACTTTGGCTGATGAATCTTTTTGCGGTCTATTTACAGATGCTGTGCCATGAAGGTGGTCAACTAACTGCATTTTGGATGAGTTACATTGATACTGATAGGACTGATTTGGGCTGATCGCGAAGGTGATTGGCACCTTCAACTCGCCTCCATTCGAGAAATGATTCCCTGGTGTTTTGCAATGGACAAAACAAACTACTGCAGATATCTTCCAGTGTACTGTGCTCAGATGACACAATTGGATAACACCAGCCAAGACTTGTATTACTATACCAATACATATTATAATAATTATATTTTATGCAGACACTGCATAAGTTCACCTCACAAGCTACTAGGCGATTCATAAATTCTGCAGCATCTTATACATGTCTCGCTTAATGAACATCTCATCAGTGGAAACAATTTGGACATGTTACTTGTATAGACTTCAATAGCAATGTATTAGACGTCAAATGATTAAATTGTTTCAAACTAAGACGTGGTACACACAGACCATTTAACGGTTAGAGTCGCTTTGTCACCCACGCACCCGCACCTCTCTCTCTCGTTTAGGGCAGCTTTGTCACCCACCCACCCACCCTCACCTCTCTATCTCTATCTCTCTCTCTCTCTCTCTCTCTCTCTCTCTCTCTCTCTCTCTCTCTCTCTCTCTCTCTCTCTCTCTCTGGCTCCCTCTCTCGCCCCTCTCACTCATACCCTCCCCATCTCGCGCTCTCTCTCTCTCTCTCTCTCTCTCTCTCTCTCTCTCTCTCTCTCTCTCTCCCTCCCTCCCCCTCATTCCCTCCTTCCTCCCTCCCTCCCTCCCTCCTTCCCCCCCTCTCTCTCTCTCTCTCTCTCTCTCTCTCTCTCTCTCTCTCTCTCGCTATCGCTCTCTCTGCGTGCCATATTACAGTTTTGAAACCAGTAAATCATTTAGATACATGTAACTATCAAATGCATAGCACCAATTTGTTTGCTTGCATTATTCTAATTTATCGTCACTGGAAAAGTTAGTTATTGGAACACGTTCCTGTCAAAGTCAACGTCATCTTTTCTAGGTTTTAACCTGGATAGCAATCTCTCATTCGCCACTTCCTTTACTATCTTGTCTTTTGCTGACTATGGTGAGAAGTTATATTGATCCAGTTGTCCCGCTTTTTGTCACCTCTTCGTCCGCATGGGTGAAGAACCTTAAAGGCAGGGCAAAGTTTTGAATCAGTACAACTTTCTCAAGACAGCCTGCAAAAGTCAGGATAATACCAGAATTGGTGAATGTGAGACGACTGTGGGAGTGCCAATACAGAGCTACATATAATGAATACATACAGTGATATAACACAGCTTTGGCGAGTGGCTATCTCCTAAAATACAGTACACTGTTGTGCATTATGCTCCGAGAGAATGACCTACAATTCTCTGTCATTCTCTAACATGAATTCTGTCTTCTGATACATACCAGTTCCAATCACAACCGTTATTCCTTCTTCAATTGAACCCAAGTTTTTTCCAGATTATCTTTCACCTCTATTCTTTAGAATAACTGATATTCTGAGTAGATGACTATGCGCTAACTAATATTCCATTTGCATGCCTGTTCATTATATTTACAGTTTCTTCTTGGGGGGCACATTTATAAAATTAATTTCAATACGATGACGCCACAAAATGAACTGATATGGACTGATATTGTAAACTATTTCCTACTATCTATCTTTTACTTGGGGATTTGATAGTGCAGAGCAATGATTGCCAAGTGTATCGATATTTGAATAACATGCCTCATCGCTCCATCTTTTTTGGACTCGTTCACAGACAACATTCCTTTGCGCCAAGACATTATACATGCCATCAACTTCCGAACAATTCCTGAGCATGCAATTGAAAGATAATTCACTATCTTAATAGGAGCGATAAGAATATAATTTGCTCATTGACTCTCAACATATCCCTGCCTTAGGCGCAATATAATGCGGAACAAAGAGAACACGCGGAATTCTAAGCAATAACATGGCCATGCCTCAGGAGTAAGACATGGCATGACAAAGAGAACAAGATAAATCCTACGTAGCTACATGGCAATACCTCGAGTGCAGAATATGCCTGAGCACAGCAGCAACACAGTAGCACCTCATCGGGAGGATACAGTGTCCAAAGAACGCATTTCAGTTAGTTGGTTTTTTTTAAACACTTGAAGCTGAAAGAGTTATATAATCAACTTATCAATTTGTATCACATTGTGCATTAGGTCGATAATAAGTGGCATCGGATCAGCTTCATTTAAATAAATGGCTAGCTGTGAAAGAGGAAACGCGTGTTGAAGACTCAAAATGTAACACCTTTACCATATTGACCAGCCTGGGAAATTTATAGACATGCATATGAATATCAATATTCGATTATTGCCATACTTACCCTATATGGTGCCATGTTTTAATTTGGACCTATTACATATAGGTGGGGTTGTGTGGTTCGAGGTGACTCTCTGGACATGTTTACCTATGGGTAAATAACACACTTCTTTCTATCGATCATAGAAAGTAAATCCATTGCGAATATAAATGTTCTACGTGAATGGGACACTCCTTTTATTATGACCTGTTGTCCAGCTTTATCTTCCAATCATTGCTACATAGTTCAGTATCTAGAAGATAGTAAATGTTTTAACGCATACATCATTATGGTGAAGTCCAGAATTTTTGTATCCATTGCAAACTATGTATGTAGTCTAAATCTCTGTATCTGATTACTTCAGAGACTATTCTTTTTGGTTATATTTGTACTGTAAGATAACTCGCATTATGTTTGCTCCAATTAGTATATTGGAGAGTTGTTTACAAACAATCCTGATATCAAAATCGTTTAAACATGAAGAGTCCAAACATGATATTAAATTTAACAATGATAGAGTCTATGGAAATATGTCAACTTCTAGCTAAATTAAAAAATATTATAAGATCTTTAATTTTTGGTTGTTTCTTATTGAACTCTAGCTCTCGTTTGTGATGCCGTTTAATAAATTTAATCTGTTAATGTCCGCTTCATGAGTTTGGTGACACAGCTAATTAGTGTTTGATATTTAACAAAGGATATATACAGATTAATCTTTAGTATGTAGATCTGTCAACATGTTACCACCACCACCACCTCCACTTCTCCTCGTGTGAGCCTATCCAGTGCAATAAATAGGATACCGGTTCTCAAGACATGATTGAGAAATGTGACGTCGTTCATTTTCCTTAAAACTTTTTTTCTATGGTTCTTTCTTTCTATAATGAATAGGTCGTTAGTTGACATTGACGCGTGCCAGAGCCAGGTGATATTTGTTGCGTAATTACGATTTATTGCTTCACCTTGAAGTGACACTAATTGGCTAGGAATTCGATTTTTTATGGAGTATCATTCATATAAATTGATTTTTACACTGAAAATTATAAAGGCTTGCCATTCTGTATGTAATGACATCGTGCCACTAAATTCATTTTAAACATACAACAATGAAGCCCATTGAAGGAATTTCTTTGGTAGATTTCAGCAACCGTATAATTCCCACTGTCAATAGGCAAGCTATCTCTCTACTTATCTAAGACCATAGAGGAGCGAATATCGAGAGCATCATTACTTGGCAATGAAGCATTCAGATCAGAAATATGTAACGAGAAGCAATACTATTTGACGAGAGTCATGACGGGAGCATTAGAATTGGGATCAACAATGCAAATTTCGGGAAAATAATGACATTTAGCATGCCACGGGGAACTATAATTGTACTTGACATGCCATGTAACTACAACAAAAGCTAACGACAGCATGTATTGGTGCAAGTCTGGTCAAATAATCAGTGAATCGCTACAACCAGCCAAATAACCAACCATCAAACCAACAAGCAAACATACGAACTACAGACCAATTAATCAATCAATCAATCAATCAATCAATCAATCAATCAATCAATCAATCAATCAGCCAGCCAGCCAGCCAACCATGCACAAAGACAATCAAACGACCAACCATGCACCGAGAAACCAACCAACCAACCAACCAACCAACCCACCCACCCACCCACCAACCAACCAACCAACCAACCAACCAACCAACCAACCAACCAATCAACCAACTAACAAACAAACAAACAAACGAGCCAGCCATCCACCGACGCACCAACCATCCATCATTCATCAAAGCAATCAGTCATTATATAATAATATTCTCTTATGACACAAATGTGACTGGAGCCTCAATTGACGTCATTAGTAAATGGATAATATATTAGCTTTCATAATCAACTCTTCTTGGAAGAGAATGAACGAACATGACAATACGTTATATTGTCTGAAGAATTTGCTTCTATCATACAAAATAGACTAACAGGCCGACAATCTCGGTTTCAGTAATCATATGCATTGCTTGAAGAGGATGATAATCTCTCGATGTACGGCCCACTTTTCACCTGGTGTACGACCTCACAGTAATCATCAATACGATCCCAATATTAAACTGGCAAATGACTATAAGCATGCGTCTAAATGAAGATTAATTTCATCCATACACTTATGAAAGATCTAAGCTAACTCAGATAAATCGTTTATCCTTCAAAGTTAACGCAGGCTACTTCAAACCCACTGCATCAATTATTCAAAGATCCATAGAGATGCCATAGTCACCACTAGTGCCACCATTCCACTAATTCAATCTTGGCGACTGATGTCTGACAACGCCACTTTGTGTATCTGACATTGGAATTGATGGTTTCAGCTTTGATCCAAGCTCATCGACAAAACACTTTCCAGACATCAAAAGTCTTAGATGTTGATGACAAATCGTCAGTTTGGTGTAGCGTCTAAGTACACTATTTGCCTGGTCAGTGTTAGTGGTCACTAAACAGTATTGTGCAAACTGTTTCACCCTGGAAGGGCTAAATACAATAATGGACCAGTTTCGTAGTGACCCAAAATGATTTCATGATTTCTCAATTGCTCTCATTGTACATACTGTGGGTGTCCCTGTATTGACTATTCGTGTCTGATATGCCACCTAATATTAATGGGCATTCGATTTTCCGTGCTGAGTTCAGTAGATGCCTTTCCTTCATGTCATGTCGCCAAATACCGTAAAAACGGCATATTGCACACATTGTGTGGGGAAAATATGTGCTCGCTGGATACAATTCATCTGCAAAGGAATCACCCTGTCCCCAAAACAGGTGTCTGGTACAGACATAGATAACGTAGCATGATTCTGGTGCTTCTGTAATACCTAATTTCTATGTTTGACAGCTGCGATATCTGATACATGTCTCGTTTCTCGTGTACATGTGCGCCTGCATGCCCGTGCGTGCGTGCGTGCGTGCGTGCGTGCGTGCGTGCGTGCGTGCGTGCGTGCGTGCGTGCGTGCGTGCGTGCGTGCGTGCGTGCGTGCGTGCGTGCGTGCGTGCGTGCGTGCGTGCGTGCGTGCGTGCGTGCGTGCGTGCATACATGAGTGTGCGTGTGTGTGCGCGTGTGCGTGCGTGCGTGCGTGTCTGGTACAGACATAGATAACGTAGCATGATTCTGGTGTTTCTGTAATACGTAAATTCTATGTTTGACAGCTGCGATATCTGATACATGTCTCGCTTCAGGCATACTTTGGAAGTACTGTCAGGTGTCTGATACAGACATAAATAACTTAGCATGCTTCTGGTGTTTCTGTAATACCTAAATTCTATGTTTGACAGCTGCGATATCTGATACATGTCTCGCTTCAGGCATACTTAGGAAGTACTGTCAGGTTGAAGATTTCGGATCTCCGGATTATGACTTATGAATTGTTTACTCAACGGTCCCGCTCCGCTATCGGTAAGGTTATGATGTTACGGTTGCTGCGACAACCTCTTACCGACGGTGAAGAAGGATACTGGACAGTCTGGCTCGCCTCGTCGAAGATGGTGATGACGATATTATTTAGAGACTGCTGGGCCTAAGCTGACTAAGAAGATCTGCTGGTAAGGATTGGATGTTTCTTCCAACTCGATGATCAGATTCCTAACTCTAATTTTTACTTGAACATACCAAACCGAACTAGTGTCTTACATATACGTAAGATGATAATTTTATTAAAGATACACTAACTGTACACCACTTATAAAGAGATTTAGACTGGAGCAACAATAGCTCAAATACAAACTGTTACCTTACTGGTATAAATCAAGCAATTTATATGGCTAATCTAAGGCTATAGCTATCTGCTAACGGAACACCAGCGGGATGTTCAGTGAATCACGATGGTGGATTGATTAACTTATAAGTCTGAAATCCTGACTTATATACAACTCATCTTGGCACCACAGCCAAGTTCTATAACTATCATAATAATGAGATTCTTCCTGAATCTGTTCTGATGATTCTTCTAGGTATGTTATAAGCACAGCTTGATTGGCCCGGACAATCAGTCCACCAATCAACTTCTGCTTATTCCCTCCTAGAAGTTTCTACCTAATAAATGTTGGTCGTTCTGACCAATCAACGATCCCTGTATTTCAATTTCAACTACAAAAGCTATTCCATATAATTCTTTGCTACTGAGTTTGATCGACTCTCATTGATCGTGACGTCATTCTGACCAGTCAAACTCTGTGCTATTCTTCTATGGAGATGATGCCTCACATAGACAAAGCGGTGGTAGCTGGTTCTAATTTGTTGCGATCTGTCAGCTAACTGACAACATTATGGAATGTGTTGTTGTTGCATGCCATTGTATGAGTGAGATATAGTTGGTATACAAATTTCGATTATGTTATTAATTCCTACAGGATGCTACAATGTCCATGTCCTGTCCATTGCCTATTGATGGATAAGCCTGTAGGATGCTAGAGATAATAGGCACATGAGCTGTATGATCTCATTGCCAGCTGATGTTGTTCTATTCGCATGTGAGAATCTAGAATGCCTACGTCATCAACTAAGTCACTTTGTTACGTTCGATTCCAGTGATTCTTATACATTGATTATTTTCTAACCTATCTATTCGAACAACTGCTGAATATTATAAAAGTGTGTGCCGACTGAACAGCAACAACTTTCATCTAAACTATTTCCAGATACACATCAACTCAGAACCGTGGGACTTATTCCAATCAATTTGACTATTTCAATTATGATCCTAAATAGTATCTAACTAGTTTCAGTGTGCTATATCTGCACACCATCCATTTAGTGGAAACCGAATATCATCAGCATTGGCTGAAGTAAATAATAAGTTAAAGTATAAAGTCAATCGGTCCATTAGCTCACCTGGTATTTTCAAATCATAAATTTCTCTTGGGACTTACTCGCAAATATAAGACATCCAGTGGGGTCATGACTCCCACAAGACAATCCCATATCTACACATGCCCATCAACCAAAGTTAGCTAACCGTCTCTTAAGGCCTTAAGAGAGTGTTAACTAACTCATTGTACAACATCAACAACAAAACCGCACTCTACCAGGGCTATCCAGACCAAAATACAATCCTAAATAAAACAAGACAATAATGCAAAACAATCAATCAGTAACCCTACTGAAATTAAACAATCTAAACAGTACTATGACAGTAAATCCAGTTAATAGTAAATATATTAAATACCCCAATAACTTCACTTAAACAGTAAGGTATTATAATTGTAACTAGATAGCAAGTAACTAAATCAACAGTGATACGATAAACAGTACGATACTAGGTGAATACAACAGTACTACATAAATAGATTACGAATCCTCATAGTCCTCATTGAGTTCCACGTCCACCCAGCCATCTGCCGTAGGGTCGATCATAGTCCCGGAGTTGGTGTTAGGTGATGACCCTCTGTTAGGCACATCCGACGGAATAGGCAGCTCTGCAGGCAGCTGCACCCGTCGGAACTGAGCGGACCTGGCTCCCGGAATCCCTGCCGTGCATGGCTTTCGTGTAAAGCACTTCCACATGCGGCTCAGGATTCCACATTTATAACAGATAAATATAAACACAATTAATGCGACGACGGAGGCCATTGAATAAGAAAACACGGATCATATGCCGATGCCGTCGACCATCGCTGGGTCAACCTCCGATAATGGTGCTAGTGGCACATATTTAGTCTTATGTAAATGGTCCCATTTTTTAATCTTTAGATGGTTAATGATTAGAGATTGGTTTAGCACTCTGGCCACATCCAATCTAGGGACATCCACGGCAAGACCGATCCGACTATAAGTCCGACTGTAAGACTGTATAGGTTTGAATCGCCATCCTTTCCCACTATAATCGCATCCACTCGACATCAACGCATACAGACCATTCTTCACAACACACCGGTCCATCAGTCGTCCTCCACAATGTACCTCGATAGTTTCGCCAAATGTTTGCAAAACAACGCCTACTTTCTTATGGACAAACAACTTGCTCGATGTCTCGTTGGACTCGGATAACTTGATATTACACGAACTGTCGGTAGTGTTAGTCAACAGACTGACTATGCACGGTACGTGAGTCTTATCGACTCTCAGTTGTCCATGACATATCCGAGGTTCACTGCCTCGACATTCGGATGGAGTAAAATACCATCCAGTCTTGGTATCACGCCTATACTTTTCCACGCAATAATAATTTGCATATAATACCCGATGGTAGCCAAAGGTTCTGGCCACGAGTGTAATCCGTATTCAATGTAATTGCCACCATCAACAAACGGCAAAGTCGTGGTATAATGGAGTTGCGAATCGTCTTTCCACAAAGTATACACGACAACGTTTCTGTAATACCATTGGTATGGACGAATCAACCGATTTCCTACACTGACCTGTTTAGTGACCTCGGCTAGATCGGATGGACTGAAAAGTTCTTCTGTTAATCTCCCCAACTCCAGGGAAGCAGTCTGCCTATGTAACTGGGCAGCCAATTTCTGGTAGCTGTATACCACGTTCTCAGCCGAATCTATAATGTGACCCAAACGCACTAATGCATACAAGTTGGCCTGCCGTGCAGCGTGAATTTTGAATAGGTCACTAACATTTTTGGTCAGATCGACCAAATTATCGGTGATCTCATTAATACGGTCAACATTGGTGTTAATCCCCTTGAAAGCAAGTTTCACGTGGGATGCTAACTTATTAGAGAAATGTACTAATCGGTTCATATTCTTCATAGCGGATTTAATAACGTTCTTGATGGTTTCAATGTCACCCGATGTCGCCGTCCCGAACAAAGATGAAGCTATATCACCTACAAAATTAAACAGTCCACGCTTTTGTCAATCACTGGCGCGACTTAGCATCGTTTGTTGCGTCCTAATGGCAATCTTTTTGACAATATTTATACGATGTTGTAGTCCGAAAATGTCATTGCCACTTAGCGAGGTCTTGCGACCAATGTCAGCAACATGTACGCGAAATCTTGATAATTGTTCAATGAATCTAGCGGGTAAATACGGGTGGTCAATAGACACTACTACCGTCCATTCAGCTTGTATCACAGAAATCTTCTGGTGGTTTGTTATCATTACTCCATTTTGTAACTTGTGAATACTGGAATCTTTACACAGTCCACACACTAAACTGACTAAGGCTACTGTTACGCAAAACTGTAATGTATACATGATTCGTTTAGACAAGTGCTATGTTACTAGTATCAGCAATTAAGCAGAGATTAAAATTATCTCATGCTACGCCGCTTTATAACAGCTTCAATACAACTGACAAAGTCATCGTACACCGATTGGCCAAATGCACCAATCCTAACATGCTTACTGTCTGAGCTGAACTCAGGAGCATGACTGCGCTTGCGCAGATTGTAGGGGTGCGATGGAAGTGTTTCCATTGGCTCGATGGCAGGCTCGGGTACATCCTCCGAGGTGTCCATCAGTACAATACGAGGAGTCTCTGATGTATCCATCGGTGACTCATACTTTGGATCGTTACTTGTACCAGGTCGATCTACATCCATATCGACCACCTTACCCACCTTACGCACCTTTGGCTCCCACGTAGAAGCTGGTTGCTTCCTACGAGCTACTTTACAAGGCTTTGAATCAGAGTCGGGTACCGGCAAAGGTATGGACTTGGGCAATGGTACCATTCGTGGATGATGGCTGGCTTTCGTACCTTTTGCAGGGTTACGAATAGGGCGTGGTCTCACCTTGTCCCAGCACATCTCTGAGTCGACTACACGTAACTTGGATATATTAAGTATGTGTACCTTCCCAGACCTTTGATGGCGGACATGGGCCACAGGTCCATGGATCTTAAAGATCTCATACTCAGGGTCACTGTGAGAAGTTAACTTCATCCTCTCTTCAGCCTTTATGACCACTGAATCACCAACCTTAAATTGACCAGCGTTCGCACGCTTGTCGATCTGTTCCCGGTGTATTTCTCGAGACTTGGCCGTTTCCCCTCGAGCACGCAGTAAGGCATTGTTGAGACATGTTAGTTTTTTGCCAAGATCATGCGAAGCATCGAGTGGGATAGCAAACAGAAGTCTTGCACGTCGACCATACGTCAGATAGAATGGTGTATATCCGGTCGTGGAGTGACGAGTGTTGCGGTACGCTGTTAAAGCTGCGCCCAACTCATCCTCCCATGCACGAGACTCATTGTTCACACCTTTCTGGATCAATTCTTTAATAGTGCGATTGAACCTCTCGGTACGCCTGTTAGTTTGTGGATGATACGGACTCGATCGTCTATGATCAATACCATGTTCGTGGAATCGTTGCTCCAAAGAATTAGAACAGAATTCTTTACCCTGATCTGTAATCAGAATCTCAGGTACCCCATGACGAGCAACATACTCATTGAAGAATTTATCTTCAACATTCTGAGATGTCTTTGCTGCAATTGGATATGCTTCAGCCCATGCCGAACAGTGATCAATTACTGTCATAATGTAATTATTACCTTTGCTCGACTCTAAAAGTGGACCAATCAAATCCATACCAATTATCTGACTGGGATAACTGGCCATTGGCATCTCACTATATTTAGGTCGAGCAGTGACAGGTCGGTTGACCTGGCACATCGTACACGTTTCAAGCATACGTACCACATCCTTTCTCAAGGATGTCCAGACAAAAGAATCTCTTACCATACCTATGGTCTTCTTCAGACCTTGGTGACCAGCTCGTTCATGAGCCTTCTGGAGCACTTTCTCATGGAACATGGTAGGTAGTAAGATTCTGGGGTACTCAGCGTCTAATGCTGAAGGTGGAATTAAAGAATACAATATGCCATTATTTACCATGTACTCCTCCGGATGTATTCTTAAATAACTCTGGGTATTCCTTGGTTTGTTCGGCACATAATTCCTCATACAGTACGTCATATACCTCTAAAGGGACGTGGGGTAAAGCGCTTTCGTCTACCTCAGGTATGACATAATCGCCAGTGTCCAACGTGGCGACTTCTACCGGATGACGTAACCTGGACAACATGTCTGCTCGAATATTCTTCGAGCCTTGGATGTATTCTATCTTACATCCGTATTCAGCAATCAGTACTGCCCAGCGCTGCACTTTCGTGTTCTTAACCGCTCCCACAAACAAACTGTTTAGGGGTTTGTGGTCAGTATACACGGTAAACTGCGCACCAAATAGGTAAGGTCTAAGCTTTTTCAATGCATAGATCACAGCATAAGCTTCCTTTTCTATTATGGGCCAATTCAACTGACTGTCTTTAAGAGTAGAGCTAACATACTGTATGACACGCTCTATACCCTTATCGTCAACCTGCACTAGTATCGCACCTATTGCATAACTAGACGCATCAGTATACAACCTATACAGGGCATTCAAATTCGGATAAGTGAGTATGGTCTCACTACACAGCAAGTTCTTCAATTTCTCAAATGCCTGTTGTTCGTGCTTACTCCATTCAAATCTTTTATACTTCTTAGTTAATTCTATTAGAGGCTTGGCAATTTTGGCATAGCCTCTTATGCAAGATCGGTAATAACCTGTAGCTCCGAGAAAACTACGAACTTCACCCACATCTCGGGGTGGTGACATTTCTCATATGATTTTGACCTTTTGACTCTGTGGAGCTACACCTTGCACAGAAATGTGGTACCCTAACAAGTCAACAGACTTACTGGCAAAGTCACATTTCTTTTTCTTCAACGGTAAATTATATTCCTGAATCTTGCGCATGACCAGGCGCAAATGATGTGCGTGTTCGGCCGGATTTCGTGAATATACAACTATATCGTCGACATAATCTCGGAAAATGTCATTCATTGCCCTCTGAAATATGGCACCTGAGTTGCAAAAACCAAAAGGCATCCGAATCCATTCAAAAAGACCTTCACTGTAAACGAACACTGTCTTCTCGATGTCTTGGCTGGCCATGGGTATCTGCCAATAGCCGGACTTCAAGTCCATCGTAGAAAAGATCGTTGCGCCTCTCATGGAATCAAATATATCGGATATGTTTGGTAACGGATAACTATCCTTATGGCACACAGAATTTAATTTTCTATAGTCAACACAAAATCTGGTGTCACCATCCTTTTTCGGTACCAGAGTTATGGGTGACGCCCAGGGTGATGACGATGGTCTTATGACGCCCGCGGCTAGCATCTCTTTAACTTGGTTCTTGACCAAATGCTGCTTAGCCAACGGTAAACGATAGGCCTTCTGTCTAATAGGAGGATAATCTCCTGTCGGAACTGTACATTTCACCTTGGGTACACGTCCTAACGTGGTTGGACAAGCCGTATCGAAATTATTGGCAAAGTCATTTAGTACTTTGTCAATAACTGCATATCCGGTCGTTTCTTTGCAACTGGCATACACATAATCATTTTAACTTCTATACGGAATTCTAAACATGTATACTCGACCAAACCATACTACTTCTTTGGTCTTGTAGTCAATCCTTGCATTTCCCAAGTACAAGACGTGGGCCCCAATCAGACATTCATGCCTCATGCTACTCACAATCACACTTGGAATAGGCCGGGCATTCTTGAATTTAATTTGAGTCTCCCACAAAATATCTATTGGTGAACCATTTACTGCTAATAATGTTTTAGCCTTTTTCAATGGCCGAGCATTTAGAATGCTCCGCCATACATCCTTTCTAACAAGGGAAGTACTAGCACCAGTATCGATTAATGCATCTACATACTCACCCCTGTTTCCCTGACCGCTTGGTTCGATTTCAAGCCGGATTAGGAATCGTTCAGTCACTACTGATCCCCTCCGAATCCGTTTAACGAACTCCATCGTCCACTATTCACTGCTTCTGCATATGATTGACGTCTTCCATCTATGGACAGGGCTCCTCCATCGCCATATGAATAACGACCATACCTGTCCATATGCGAATCAGTGAGTACGAAGCTGTCACGGTCTTCATACTCCTCATACATTTTGTTTCTATTCACGAAATCTCTACGGGTGTTTCGTGAATATGCCCGCGGAGTGGGCTCGAGTCCATTACTTGTATCCCTATCATCGTCATAGGTTCGTCTCGGCATTCTTCCACCCAAGGACGCTTCATTGCACGTCGCTGCTGCATCTGTTGTTGTGATGGGCAATCAGATTGGTAATGTCCTACCTTGTTACATCTATAGCACATGACCTGACGCCTAGTTGGTGATGGTGTCGTTGGCGTTGCATAGCAATCTTGAGATAAGTGTCCTAATTTTCCGCATGAAAAGCAGGTCATCGGTGGACGTTGAGTACGTGGTTGTCGGGCTTTCTGTGCTGATTGTCTTCGTGGTGGTTGAATAGGCTGTTCGCACTCGTTTTTATAGTGTCCTTGCCGGCCACAATTGAAGCAAGTGATTTGCTTCTTCGGTGCTTTGGGCGTAGCTTTCGCCTTGTGTTGTTGTGGCTTGGCTCGCTCTTTGCGTTGCGGTGCTGCTTGCGGTGGTGGCGAAAATACTCGTCCGCTCTGGAGGTTTTCAATTACTGAACAGAGATGCTCAATAAGTTTGGTTTGCTGCGCCATTTGCCTCCTCATGGAACTTATTACGGCCCATACATATTTACCTTCATCCTCGTTTATCATATTTACTTCCATACCCTACTCCCTCCGAGGTGAAATGTTCATAGCCTGCAACAAGTCGTTGCAGCCTTCTTCCTCCTCAGTTAGCTCCATAGCCCTTTTAACGTCGTTGATCTTTTTACGCACTATGCGTCGCCCCATTCCTCGGTCCCTCAGCGCTTTTATATACGCCGACAGTATTATCCTTTTGTTGTCTACATTCTCTTCTGGATATGCCCTCGCTGCCATCTCCGTATATCGTCTATTGAACGAGACCATTGTTTCGCTGCGACATTGTTTGACAGCCTCCAGGTCGTACTTGACCCTCTCTTGCTCGTTCGCTGACAGGAAATTTACAGTGATGAACTCTTTCAGTTCTTCGTACGTTACCGTGTCACGCACTTTCCCATGGACATACTGATCGATGGCCTTTGACAGCTGGCCTCTCGATGCACATGTAACTATGTATACGGGTATGCCATCTCGGTAGCCTCCCATACCCGGCGGGTTTCGTCTAGAAATTGCCATACCTCCTCAGGGTGAAGGCCGTCACATGGTTTTACCCACTGTGTTAGTTCCCGTACCTCTCACCTAAAGACTCTATTCCTCTCTCTGCGATCTTCTTCCTGCGTGATGGTATTGGCCATCGCCGTTCCCAAATGTTGCATGGCTTCCACAGTCTCCTGTCGAAGCTCGTGGGCATGCTGAACTGGTGGATCTCTGATAGGCGGTAAAGCGGTCTCTGGCCTACGCGCTGTTGCCATACTTGATTATGATACAATACAGTACAGTCCTATTGAAAATATAATTGTATCACGACTCCTTTAAGTCGTGGCTGCTCTTCACAGTGGATATCTGTCGTTATCTTGATTATTGTATTTTCCTTGTACTCTGTATGTTGAACTACGTTCGGGTGCTCGGAAATTTTTGCTATGTCTATAAAAATGTTCACTCTTTCGCACACGTCGTCTAGAACAGTGACTACTGGTCTCCTCGGCGTAGATGACATATGTCTAAAGTACTTACATAGTTCATGAATGTAAAGCACACGATGTTGATGAATCTGACTCCAAAATCCTGGCAGACGAAGCCAATGAAGATTTCGGATCTCCGGATTATGACTTATGAATTGTTTACTCAATGGTCCCGCTCCGCTATCGGTAAGGTTATGATGTTAAGGTTGCTGCGACAACCTCTTACCGACGGTGAAGAAGGATACTGGACAGTCTGGATCGCCTCGTCGAAGATGGTAATGACGATATTATTTAGAGACTGCTGGGCCTAATCTGAATAAGAAGGATTGGATGTTTATTCCAACTCGATGATCAGATTCCTAACTCTAATTTTTACTTGAACAAACTAAACCGAACTAGTGTCTTACATATACGTAAGATGATAATTTTATTAAAGATAAACTAACTGTACAACACTTATAAAGAGATTTAGACTGGAGCAACAATAGCTCAAATACAAACTGTTACCTTACTGGTATAAATCAAGCAATTTCTATGGCTAATCTAAGGCTATAGCTATCTGCTAACGGAACACCAGCGAGATGTTCCGTGAATCACGATGGTGGATTGATTAACTTCTACGTCTGAAATCCTGACTTATATACAACTCATCTTGGCACCACAGCCAAGTTCTATAACTATCATAATAATGAGATTCTTCCTGAATCTGTTCTGATGATTCCTCTAAGTTTGTTATAAGCACAGCTTGATTGGCCCGGACAATCAGTCCACCAATCAACTTCTGCTTATTCCCTCCTAGAAGTTTCTACCTAATAAATGTTGGTCGTTCTGACCAATCAACGATCCCTGTATTTCAATTTCAACTACAAAAGCTATTCCATATAATTCTTTGCTACTGAGTTTGATCGACTCTCATTGATCGTGACGTCATTCTGACCAGTCAACCTCTGTGCTATTCTTCTATGGAGATGATTCCTCACATAGACAAAGCGGTGGTAGCTGGTTCTGATTTGTTGCGATCTGTCAGCTAACTAACAACATTACGGAATGTGTTGTTGTTGCATGCCATTGTATGAGTGACATATAGTTGATATACAAATTTCGATTATGTTATTAATTCTTAGAGAACGCTACAATGTCCATGTCCTGTCCATTGCCTATTGATGGATACGCCTGTAGGATGCCAGAGTTAATAGGCACATGAGCTGTATGATCTCATTGCCAGCTGATGTTGTTTCAGTGTACTATATCTGCACACCATCCATTTAGCGGAAACCGAATATCATCAGCATTGGCTGATGTAAATAATAAGTTAAAGTATAAAGTCAATCGGTCCATTAGCTCACCTGGTATTTTCAGATCATAAATTTCTCTTGGGACTTACTCGCAAATATAAGACATCCAGTGGGGTCATGACTCCCACAAGACAATCCCATATCTACAAGGTGTCCGGTATAGACATAAATAACTGAGCATGATGCTGGTGTTTCTGTAATACCTAAATTCCATGTTTGACAGCTGCGATATCTGATACATGTCTCGCTTCAGGCATACTTAGGAAGTACTGTCAGGTGTCTGGTACAGACATAAATAACTTAGCATGATTCTGGTGTTTCTGAAACATCTCCGTTAATATGCAATTCTTCAATAGTAATATCAATAGCCGTCGAATAAATAGCAGCTGTTTGAAACTAAGTGCGTTCGTGGGTGCGTGTGTACATGTGCGCGTGCATGCGCGTGCGTACGTGCGTGCGTGCGTGCGTGCGTGTATGTGCATGCATGAGTGTGCGTGTTTGTGCGCGTGTGCGTGCGTGCGTGCGTGCGTGCGTGCGTGCGTGCGTGCGTGCGTGCGTGCGTGTGTGCCTGCATGTACGTGTGTGTGAGCCTGCGTGCGATACACAAAGCCCAGATTGTTCTGCCGCAGTGCATACAGTTTGGCCGAGTCAACACACGGTACAGATGTAAGACTTTATTTTTCTGATTTAGTGGTAAATTACTGGAAAACAAGAATAAAAATATGCTTACAAACAGCTAACAAAATATATCAATGTCAATGGGTAATTGACATGTAATTGTTTTCTTTAATGTTGTTGGTCCTATTCCAGGTTCCAGTCATAGTTTCTGATCGATCCCATCAATCCAGACAACATACATGCGTAGTTGTCCATATAATAACTAACAAATGGGCGAACTCAGAGGTGGTATTTGTATGCTTTAATGTTTTGGTCCTTTTCCAGGTTCCAATCATAGTTTTTGACCGATCCCATCGATCCAGACATCGTACAAGTGTAGTTGTTCATATAATAACTAACAGAATAGACGAACTCAGAAGTAGAACAAAAATACTAATTTCACTCATTTGGAAATTACGAGAAAATGAGAATTCGACTTTCATACTGAACCGAGTCACGGAAATGGGAACACTGTGAATATGATCGATTACAATGAACCAATAATATAATTTCCCTCAAATACACGCTGCGAGACATCGAAACATAAATATCAAATGTATATATTACTTACACTTGTTGAACGGAGGTATTTTTGGAATTATGCATGGAACATGCAGACGTCAAACGAAAACGGAGGAACTGCGAAAATCTAATACCGCAAAAGGCGGGTTACGGAAATTGGCGAAACGGAACAAAAAAATAAATAAACTAATCTCAATGTGCCAACATTACACTCCCCGCCTGATGTGTCCAACAGCATTAAATAGAACAGGGGTAAGTAGAATCCTTCAGTGTAAACTTGATGATAGCGGGAATAGTGTGATGTGGCTATATCTGTTACTGTATAGTATTTACTAGCATACTGTGGTCCAAAGTCTTCTACAATTAAACAAAACATATTAACTGGATGGCTAACTGCCATATGCAACTAACCATTGCAATAAATAGATTATAATTAAATGAGGTATTTAAGTATCACAGATTGATAAACTTAAGCGGTGCGGCTGGTTGAAAGCACCTACAGTAAACAAGGATAATATTAACAGTAAAACGGAAATTATAAATTGTGGTCTTAAGACTGGTAAGGTACCTATTAGTCATCAGTACCATATACGGAAATGATAATTGAAATGTACAATAGCATAGTTACTTGAGTACCTAATAGTCATCGGTACGGAACAGGCTACTATATTACTGAAATTGAGGAGCTAACATATTCATAGCGCGAGTCGACATGTTCTCTGAAGCTGGAGAG
Organism: Chaetoderma sp. LZ-2023a; assembly: GCA_034401795.1. Classification (NCBI taxonomy): domain Eukaryota; kingdom Metazoa; phylum Mollusca; class Caudofoveata; order Chaetodermatida; family Chaetodermatidae; genus Chaetoderma; species Chaetoderma sp. LZ-2023a. The sequence continues at coordinate 105,311,636 of CM067367.1, forward strand.
AGGTCCGCAGGCGATTTCCGCAGCTGGTTTCCGCAGGCTGGTCTCCGCAAGTTGACTCCTCCAGACAGGGTAGATACGGTACACACTCAGGGAAGTGAAACAAAGCAGTGAATAAATGTCTATTAGATAGTCTTGGTAACTGGTATACAATTTATACGGAAATGAGAAAGTTATCCGTTCGGCGACGGAAGTGGTAAAGTTGAAGGTTGCCCATTAACAGAGAGGGCTGTATATAACATTAGGCAGTTACATAACTTGGCACATGGTGCGGGATGCATGGCATAACTCTTACGGCACACCAAGCAAAGTACCACCAGACTGTGGTCAAAAAGTTAATTAAACACACACGAGATGCAGGGTGGAGATTGAAATCCACTTTTCAGCGTAGTTAGCAGATCCGACGAGTCATCCACCAAGAATCACCGTCAGCTCTACATTCCGTAGAATCACATCCTGGGCCCGCAAAGCCCTTTCTGCAGAGGTGTTCCGTTTACTTTAGACAAGTCCGGATGGCTGTCCGGAACCATCCAAAATTCTGTAACACGGAAAGTCCGAGAACTGCTATCCGGTGCGGGTGGGCTGAAAGCCGCTTGGAACCGCAGTGATGTTCTGTATCGTCCGTCGATGGTCCGGTTCACTCGTCAAGTTCTACACTTCCAGCCTAGATCTATTTATGCATACACGCGATTACGACGTCAAAAGCAATATTTTAAAGATAATTTAAGTGGATTTTCGGGAATAGCTCAGCCATCTCTAGGCCGATTTTAAAATGGTTACCGGTTCTAGAAAGCTCGTTTTATTCTGGTCATGATCAGTACCAAGAACAACGAGAACGGAATAATTAAAGGTTTTTACGAATACCCACTCAGTACACTATGGACATGCACTCACCTCCAATTCCGTGATGTGTTGTCAGGGAAGCTTTGATGCGCACGCATACGCACCACGCATTTTATTGAACCTAGCCGATTTTAACGAAAACCTCTCTCATAGGGCTTATGTACGCATACTATCCTACCCATGGGGGCATGCTTGGTGCGAATCCGGAGTGGCCATTCCGTACCCAGCTTCGCTGGGATGGTCAGTACCCGTCCGGTCGGTCCGTGCTACATTTACCCATACAGCACCTAAAGCACAACTCGTTGTTTTTAGATAGGCACGTCTCTTTTCGAGGGTCATAGCTAGGAAAGAACGACAACCTGTCAATGAGTGATTTGCGTGGTGAATTGGACAGCGCTTCGACGAGGCAATTTTACCGTTACCATTAACGTTGGATGGCTCGGATGAGACAACATCGGATTTACATGTGGTTACCTTATTATTAAATGATTTTTCTTTCGTTTCAGTTTTGGAGGGTCCCTTGGTCACAAAATCACTCAAATTCAAACTAAGATCATTCTTTGTCTCACACACTTGACGCACAAACCGCAGAAAGAATGAAAAAGGGGGGAAATGGCACATTATTTTGGCTTTTGTGTTGCGATGCACGATCCTACCAGTTCTCTTGAATACCACGTAGGAGTTTAGCTACAATAGGTAGTACGCTGGCTGATGAATCGTAGTAACTAAGCAATGTCTTGAACTGTTCATCGCATTTTGCTGAATCAATTTCAGTGAAAACATCGACAAGCTTGTAGTACCGTTTACGAACATTGTCAGTCAATTTTGGAAGGCCATTCAGGCGCTTCTGTAGGGCGGCCTCCCTTATTTCCGGACGACCATAGAGTTCCTTGAGACGACTCCAGATCAAGGCTAATCCTCTCTCTGGATCGGATATGGTGGCTGCACGAATTGACACAGCGAAATCTCTAGAATCAGGTCCAAGCCACTTTGTAAGCAAATCGAGTTCTTCAAGTGGCGTGGCCTGTATTTCCAGGATTACATTACGGAAACTACCTTTCCAGACGTTAAAGTCTTGTGCAGTATCATTGAACTTAGAAAACCCTATCATAAGAAGGTCCTTCTAAAGGAGATATTTATTTGCTAATATCATGCACAACAGACGGCTGATTGTCAGGGTATGCAACATTATATGGAGACAATACAGGACATGGGCCAGGACGAAATGGTGCAGAATTTTCATCGAGGATTTGCGGAGAGACAGAAGAGACAGAGAGTTTATTATCTGGCACACAAGCTCTAGGCACAGGGTTATGCGGTGTACCAGTGTTCATAACAAGTTCCTTGTACGGCATAAGAATGCAACACATGGTCAGCACTGTTGGCGCGATTACGTTGGGAATTTTACACAAAATCCACAACACGTTTCTGCTTTAAACGATACTGCGACATTTGACTACCGAAATCGTCTTTGGCGGGGATGTCATGGTTAGGTTCATAAGACTCTATGACCTTTACTTCAGCATCGGCAACTGCAGACTTTTTACGTTGTTCTAATGCCCTTAACTCGATATCAACCCGTTGCATTTGTAACTCGACTTCCTTATCTAAGAATGCTAGCTCGGCTTTCTTCATGTTAGCCTTCACTTGCTTACAAACGACTGATGATAAACTTGACGAAGCCACAGATTTGGGTTCAAATCTTTCGGAATAGCTTTCTGTCTCAGATAATAGCATGTCTTCTACTTGCACGCGAATCCGTCTTACTAATTCTGTTCTTCCGGCATCATGGGTCACGTGGATGGCCATATCCTGGTATGCAGGTCCAGTACGCTGGTCGTTGAGAAATTCTGTAATCGCATTCGAGTCAATCAACAAATCACTATATAATTTGCGAAAGGTATCGTCGATATCACATAAGTATTTAACTTCTAAATTCTCTTCATCGAACGAGTACATGATTTTCTCCATTTTACGTCATGTATGGTCATATTTATCTTTCAATCTAAGAAGCTGTTCGTCGTACTGTTCCTTTCCCTCGGGAGTCAGGGTCACGGTTTGGTTTATCAGGCTCAGGAACAGGTTCGCCTTGGCCGGACGGTCGCACCGGATCGGCACTGAATTATGCCATCTCCATTCTCAAGTTAATTTACTGGAAAAGGAGGATTACGGGAATTGGCGCAACGGAACAAAATAATAAACTAGATTTCATTAATCTCAATGTGCCAACATTACACAGAAAACCTTTAGAGTGCCACCCCTGTACCTAAATCATTTCTTTTATTTTAATTATAAAACGATATGAGGAATTCCATTATTAAAGTACTGAATACACGGAGTCACCTTGTTCATCAAACAGATTGACCCCTGACTCTTACGGTAGCCTATCATTGAATACTTGCCGATAGCGAACAGGAATTGTATTATTTTATCCATCCATGTCACACGGAGAGACATTGCTAATTATTGATATCAGAATTTCATCCACGATCGCAATATTTAGTTTTTTTCAACCGGATATCATATGCTATTCTCACTGGATTTAGAGGTTAAATTTCTTCACATGGCCTCATAGGGCTGTACACATCAAGAATGGATGGATCCGATCTGTCACTCAATTAGCTGATGCCATAATCAACTACATCAAATGTAGTCCAAAGTCACAATCATAAGGCTTAATGAACGAGTTATCTAGCGTTGCCTTGGACATTGAAGCGGCCGTCATGTGTAGGAATTGTATGTCTTTGATTGATTTAACTTTTAAATTATGTTGAATATTTTGAAACTAATTTGACTAGGCGCTGTTGCTAACAATGGTAGCAGCACCAGCCAGTCCAATTATTTTCCAAATATTCAACAGCTTGTCGCGAAAATGGCAATCTAAGAATTCAGGGTTCAAAGTATATAAATCGATTACAATGTTGTCCCAACAACTAATAGCTAATGCATATTATAAATGTTATGTAGATGGGTTGAGCAATGTTCGTAAAACAGTGGCAAGATTACAGTTCGCCTACGGTTGTTAGACCACTGTATGCCGAACAAGGTATAGCCAATGTATTTAATAATGATATACACATGCGTAGCCAACGTTGGCATTACAGTTGGATTACTTTTTAGGTCAACATGGGACCAACAAGTTATAGCCAGTGTATATTATAAAGGAAGGAGGAGGCAGGTGAAGGATGGAGACCGCCGTGATGCGGGAATGAGGCCAGGACAATCCGTACCGGATGTGGGATTGCCTCCACATGGTGATTTTCGCGGGTTTATGCTTGACCTGCAACCAACCCGCCCTGGAGAGAGGCCTTTGGTCGTGTGAAGATGTTGATGGCGCTGCTTGCTTGCTGCCGTGTTCCTGGTGAGGGCTTGCCTGGTGATGCAATGATGCAGACGTAGAGACGAGGTGTGCAGCTCTAGAAACACGAATGCTGGACATGTGAATGCTTTGCTCGCATTTCCCCCAGTAGGGCTTGATCAACATTTTAACACACGGGTATGAAAGGGGTTTTAGGGGCTTGACGACGTGACTGTTAGGCCCGTTAATCCATAAACAGCGCCATTTGCATTCAACTTATTATTTCTAACAGCAACAGGTTATAATTTTAAGTTTCAATTTGAAATTTTCGTTTGATTTTAATTTAAGTATTTCCCGTTTCTTTATTTACCTTAATTTATTTAGCTTTGTTTGATAGAATTGTGTTTTAGTTTCATGCACTAATATTTTTTATTTCAAATTCTTTTCCTGATTTCCGTTTTTAGATTTAATCTCGCAGACTGCCCTCTACCCTCATCACACCTCCAAGAGAAATAAACTAATTCCCCCTCCCACCTTTCCTTTACACGGCATACAGCACTCACACCCGCCAATAACATTTCATTAGGCAGCAACAGACAATGCATATAGCCCTATCAACATCTTTAGTTTTAATTATTTTAATCAAACACACCTAGGTGTGAACGGCCAATAAAACCAACTGAACAACAACACATCAAATCTTTGCACATATACAAATACTTTAAAAAAGATATTTCGTTAATATTGGTAAAGTGTGGTAGACTAATGAGCAGAATGATGCTGCGTCAATCCATACTGTCAATCGTGGGCCAATGTTATATGGTGTATGTTGGGCCAACGCTGGGTGGAGACAAATTGCCAAGATGTTGGAGCAACATTAAACCCAAACAGCAGAATGATGTTGGGCCAGCATAGACAGCCAACCTTGGGTCAACATTACAATTGGGCAACAGTTAGGCCAAACATAGGTTTGTTATCTGGGTAGCTACAAAGCTATAGCTAGAAATGGATCTCTCTACTTTGTAGACACTGACCACCTGTCATGAGAAGTTGCCATGAAATGCAATGTTAAAAAAAATACAACACTGAAAACAACAACCGCAATGTCGGTATGCAATAGAGAACTAATTTGGATAGGCTGCATTTCCAGTGTTTGGTATCCTTTCAGAACACATATGACACAAAGCTATTTTAATCTAGAATAAGGAGTGTCAGGAAACTGCCATTAGACACATTGCTTTGGTTAACTTATGTACCACCACTTCGAGAGATGCCCAAATCTTATAACCAACTTAATACCGATCTATTTATAACACGTTTCTAGGTGAGAGTGACCAAGAATAAAGATGAGTAGCTTTATTTCCTGAATTTCGATGTGGGATTTTATAATGTTTAGCGAGACATTATTCAATGTTTAATATTTAATTAAAAAAATCTATCAACTAACGTAAAAGTTATGACCCACACATGTCTAGTTAAACTCCGTTCACATTGTGTGTGTGTGTGTGTGTGTGTGTGTGTGTGTGTGTGTGTGTGTGTGTGTGTGTGTGTGTGTGTGTGTGTGTGTGTGTGTGTGTGTGTGTGTGTGTGTGTGTGTGTGTGTGTGTGTGTGTGTGTGTGTGTGTGTGTGTGTGTGTGTGTGTGTGTGTGTGTGTGTGTGTGTGTGTGTGTGTGTGTGTGTGTGTGTGTGTGTGTTGGAATCGATTTATATAGACCTCCGTTGAAACCTGAATTCTGAGAATCCCATTTTAAGGTAATTATAAAGGTAAGATGTTGAGTATTTTGAAACTATTTTTCTGCCTATGGCAGCAACAGCGCCCAGTCAAATTAGTTTCAAATTATTCAGAATGTTTATTGAATAGTAAATCCATCAAAGGCATACAATACGTACACTTGATAGACGTTTCAATGTGAATGACGGAGCTAGATAGGTCATTCATTATACATTATGATTGTGGCATTAGCCTACATGTGACGTAATTGACTACGATGTCATATACGTGAGTGACAGATTGGATCTCTCCAACATCTAACCTATTAAACAAGCCCAAGTTGGCTAATGGGAAGTTGTGCAATTATCTTCTGTCTGACTTAAAGTCGTTTTGTTGGCCATGTTACTGGAATCAGCCGTCAGTCTATATAAGGAAGCTAATTACATGATTGTATTCATTGAGATTGATCTGGACAGGCTCACAAATTGCAAAACATAAGCTGTGGTTGTCTGTGTGTGCGTGCGTGTGTGCGTGCGTGCGTGCGTGCGTGCGTGCGTGCGTGCGTGTGAGAGAGAGAACTCCTGGTTATTCGTCTCGCTGTCAATTGGATCGGTTAGTGTTTCATTGAGACATCGCCTGCATTACATCAACGAATATTTGCCAGATCTTTTCTTGAATTGGGTCTACTGTCTAGATACACTGGCATGGAGATTTGCAGACTAACATACACATTGATACTTATAATTATTATGTGCCTTTAATAAAAAAATTATGATTCATCGTTTACGGAATTCGCCTAGATCTGCTATTTTATTATATATATATATATATATATATATATATATATATATATATATATATATATATATATATATATATATATATATATATATATATATATATATATATATATATATCAAAGAATGGGAGCAAAGGGGTGCATACTGACTAGCAATTAAGCATATGATCACCATCACTATTTGATCACCTTCATCACCTTCTTGCCGACTTGTCATTTAATAACATCTCGCTTAGTAGTGAGCGGATTGTATTAAATCAATCAAAAGTGACTGGCTAATGGCAAATGATACTGTTAACATAAGCAGGTGTAGACGATATTATTCGTCAGACATAATTACCTTGAAGTCTCATGTAAATTGTTTGCATCATCATATAAACTCAGGAATTGTGTAGAGGAATCGTCGTCTTGTGGTAGGTTAATTTATATTAGACTGCGATAGAGTCTTGCAAGATGCTCCTCAAGATAGAGATCAGTTAGAACAGATAAGACAGATGATACAATGCCAAACATGCTATTATCTGTATGTGTGTTCATAGTGGATATATTGAAACACCACACGATTCCTATTACTTATATGCGGATTGATACACAAAGTGAGCAGGAATATATTGGTATCCCTGGAACCCATCTGTTGACAAGGGCAGTTCACCTTGTTACACAAGGCCATTCATATAATGTCTTCGTTAAGCAGGCCAGGAATTCTTCAAAATGAATGTTTTAGTTCCTTTAAGTGAGATAATATCATATCCTCTCGGTCAAAGTATGTAATGTGGCACTGTGGTGTTTATGGTGCTGAGCTAGGAAGATAAATAAAGGAGTGATTGCTATTGACACTTTAACCGAGGACGTCCTGCAGTGTCATTTGCAAGATAATCATGTATAAAAGTTCCTAAAACAAGTTGTTTGGAATATGTTGCTACCATATTTATTAACAACCCAAGATGAACGGGTTTTTTCGCACTTTTGCATTAGTAGAATACTATAAAGAGGCATGGACATGTCATGCGTTACTGTCACATTTCTGATCTATTTTACTTGCCCCCCCCCCACCCTGTATTTACTACGATTAAGTTGGTAACTGTGTCGCCGTAGTATTCTCGCGTCAATGTCAGATCGCTTTCACCTGCTAATTTCTGTGCATATTGTGTGATTGAAGTCCGACAAGGTGTTCATTTTGCTTATCAATTTCATTATGTTCATTTCACTTGTCAATTACAGCTCGCGCTGGTTGAGTTTAATTGTTATGTAAATAGCTATTGATCATATGCAAATGACTATTGATATTCTGAAATGCCTAATTATTGTATTTATATGTTAATTATTTAGTGCAACACGTATTGTTGTGTGATCATTCGAGAGATGCACTGCATGATTTCTGCAAGCAGCTAGGTGTGTCCTATTCTTACCATCCCGTGCAGATAGGGTAGTTAAGGGCTACTGAAATTGTCATCGTGTTCAGAATCGTTTACTCTGCCCGGGTGCTGCTGTTCCTGTGATTGCTATCCTGTCTGGTGGATATGCTGGTTGTTGGTCTGTCCGTCTGCTTGTGGGCAACCTGTTGACATGATTGTATATATTGTTTGCTGATCGCACCTCAGGTATGATGATTGAATGATTGTTTTGTCGTGATCATTTTTATTGTATTGGTTAGATTGTCTTGAAACTTGGTAGCGTGATTATTTCAAGATTTTGCACTTAAAGCTATCCTATTTAAGATGAAACTCAATAGTATTACTTAGATCATCTTTAAACTTACTACTTTGATTGTTTTAGGATTTTGTACCTAAACTTACTGGTTAAGCTCAGTCATTTTAATTTCAAATGCAATACCTACTGTTCTTCAAATGCTATGTATAGATTTTATTTGTAAATGTAACAATTGTAATATTGGCCTGCGAGTGCCAATATTGGTAGTTGGTTGTGAATACCAACTACGCCATATCTACTGTTTAAATTGATTCTTATAACTCTGTTCATTCTCATTACTGTTCGTTAATCCAAGTCTATTAGTCAGGGCTCCTTTGTATTTGTAATCCTCAGTATGGGCACTAGGGGCTCACTCTGTTGAACCGGAACTGACTCTAGTTAGAACGGAAGTGACCCTGGTGAACCGCAAGTGACCCTGGGTGAACCTGAAGTGATCGTGTTTGGACCGAAAGTGACCCTTGGTGAACCGGAAGTGACCATGTTTGGACCGGAAGTAACCATGGTGGACCGTAAGTGACTGTCTGACCGGAAGTGACTCTGGTTGGACCGGAAGTGACATTGTTTGGACCGGAAGTCGTGTCTGGTGGCACTCATACGTCACGGGTGGCCCTCCTATGAGACTGGTGGCGCTCCTATGAGACTGGTGGCGCTCCTATGATACTGGTGGCACTCCAAAGTGACTGGTGGCGCTCCAATGTGGCTGGTATTGAACTGACGTGCCGGGGGTGGGGGGGGGGGGGGGTACTCATTATTACCAAAGACTTTGATTATTAAAATCTTTAGCATACATATGGTTTCACTTACCTCTTTCTTGAAACTTCTGATAGGATATTGATATTTAATTACTGTCATGGATATATTCGACTTTAGCTATTATATTTAATGATAGCACCGGTGCATAATATACTATTTTCAAAGTTTGTACGTTTGTATATTCCGTCATTAAACTTGTTTTCTTTGAAATTGGCAGAACTGTTTATTTATTGGTCATCTTCCTTTCCCGTAATATTTTTTCCGGTATGTTGGTTGGGATTGGGTCGATCAATATAGTGTCCGCGATAGGGGTCCCAAAACCCCTTTCCATCATGACCGCTACCTAATGGCTAAATAACACACTTCGCTTAGTTAGCATCTTCTTAAATCATTTGAAGTTGATTATTATCTAACCAACTCCGCAATTTGTATTCACATGAGCATTGAGTCGATAATAAATGACATCAGATCAGCTTCATTTACATAAATAGCGATAATAAGTCACATCGGATCAGCTTCATTTAAATAAATAGCGAGTCAGCAAAAAGAGCAAGCGTGTTGGAGATTCAGAATGCACCAATATATTTTCAAGAATTGCATATGGGTGTGGTGGTGGTGTTTGGGGTGTGGGTCTTGACATCCAATCCTAACGTTTGATGATCTTTCTACATCCGGGCATAACAAACTCTTTGCCAGCAGTCATAGAAGATAAATCTTGACGTCGGTGTTTACATAAATCCATTGAGAATATGAATTTTCTGCCTGAAGTCACGATGACCTGTTTTGCACCTTTTACCATAAATTCCATTGCTTGTCGCCGTTGCATAGCTCTATATCTAGAATATAGCAATTGTGCTCCTGCTAATCATAACACACACACATCGTCCCGCTGAATCTCACTTAATGATGAGGCATAATTTCTACACAGGTGTAACTGTTTTGTTTTTATTGGACTTAAGGAGTAATCAGGATTATACATCTGTCAGTGGATTTAATGGTAGGGGTAATCATATCCACGAACTTTTAAATTATTACCGCATTATGAACGGATAGTAATTTTAAAAGTGTCCATATATGTGTGCATTTTTAGATCAGTCTATTAATCTGTTCTATGTTCATCATATTCTGTCATCTTTAGGACATCATTGTAGATATAGGAATACTTTGTAAGCAATGCATGCCTTCCAAAGTTCGATATATGACTACATCTGTGATATTCATGTTAGCTATCTCTGCACTAAGCTGCACTAAGATAAAGTGCAACTCAGCTTTCATTATGTTTACAACAACTAGTATATTTGGGAGGTGCTTTTAAACAATCCCAGATTTCGCCTGCTTATGAATTGTGTATGCGCGTGTTGATTATTGGATGTCTGAGGATACAACTAAAATACGATCATCTTCATCTTTAAAGGAACCTCTCATTTATCAAATTGAGACCTAGGAATCGATGATGCATTTGCTACACAACATATTCGAAGTTATTCCCTTCTGTATAGATTATCCAACATCACACGCTGCTGCAGATGTTACATCTATTGTCTAGTCTAAATAAATGTGTGTGCAAACTTAGGATCCACCGTAGATCAGCTCTAAAAGTTCATGTAATGGCCAGAATAATTTCTGCAGTTTCAGTGTCCTGCTAGTATAGCAGGACACATGGTTAATATTGTTATATAGGAGCAAAAGTTGAAATACAAGTGACGGAGTTTTAGCAATGATCCATCCGATGAGCATATTGTGATTTATTTGTGTGCTGTTTGTGAATACTCAATCAAGAAGTTGTGCTGTGTGTATGTGTACTCAATCAAGAAGTTGTGTTGTTTGTATGAATACTCATTCAACTAACGCGTATTTGAGCATTTGAGCATTGACATCGAGCTCGATTAAATAGCAAGAGTTCATGGATGATATTAAATCGTGTTATAACGTTAGTAAATTCAACCCCTTAATTTCGCCATCATATATTTCATGACGCAGTTAATCGTCTTTGTTGCCTAGTAATCTGCTGAAGGTTGATCTGTCGAACTGTTAGTACAACCAACTCGACATCAGCTCATGGAAGCCTATCCTGTGTGATAAATACGATTCTGGCTGTAGAAGACATGATTAAAAGTGAATACACGATACAGACATGCTGCGACGTCGTTCATTTTTCTTAAACCATCTTTCTCTGTGCATCTTCCTCTTAATAATGAATAAGTTGTCGCTCCTGCTCTCCCTCTCCCCACCCCTCCCTCTCTCTCTCTCTCTCTCTCTCCCTCTCTCTCTCTCTCTCTCTCCCTCTCTCTCTCTCTCTCACACATACACTGTCTCTCTCTCTCTCTTTCCCTCTCTCTCTCGCTTTCTCCCTCTCTCTCACTCTACCCCTCTCTCTCATCTCTCCTCTCTCTCTCATCTCTCTCTCTCGCTCTCTCTCTCTCTCGCTCTCTCTCTCTCTCTCTCTCTCTCTCTCTCTCTCTCTCTCTCTCTCTCTCTCTCTCTCTCTCTCTCTCTCTCTCTCTCTCTATCTCACCTACCATCCACATGCGCACTCTCTCTCTCTCTCTCTCTCTCTCTCTCTCTATCTCTCTCTCTCTCGCTCTCTCTCTCTCTCTCTCTCTCTCTCTCTCTCTCTCTATCTCACCTACCATCCACATGCGCACTCTCTCTCTCTCTCTCTCTCCTCTCTCTCTCTCCTCTCTCTCTCTCTCTCTCTCTCTCTCTATGGCATATGAAAGACAGTTCAGAAAACTGTAGATCACATATATACATCAACTATGGACTGCATAGCACCAATCTGGTTGCTTGCATTATTCTAATTTACCTTCATATGGAAAAGTTAACTATTGAAATATTAATGAAATGTGTTAGAACCTATCAAACTGTCCCTAACATGGTTCCTTCCTTCTGATACATACCAGTCCCAATCACAACAGTTCTTATGGCTTATTGATGATCTAGTTTAGTTTCAAAACACTATTTTTGCAGATTGTCTATCACGTCACTATTCTTTAGAATAGCCTATGTTCTTAGTAGCTACGTATGTGAATGTTTCATTTGCATACCTGTTCATTATATTAACATTTTCTACCAGCAGGACAAATATATACAATGTATTCTAGCACGACGACGCCACAAAAATCGCTATGGAGTGATATTGAAAACTACTTCCTACCATCTACATTCGACCGTGGGATTAGATAGGGCAGCTCAGTGATAGCCAAGTGATCAATAGCTGAATACCATGCTTCGATCTAGAAAATTGAAGTCACTTCAGCTTATTGTGTGCTCATTCACAGAGAACCTTCCTTTGAACCAAGAGATTGTATATGAAATCAACTTAAAACCAATTCCTGAGCACGCAATTGAAAGATAATTCACTGCCTTGATAGGAGCAATAAGAATGTAATTTACTCATTGACTCTCGGCATGGTCACGCCATAGGAGCAATATACTGCGGAACAAACGGAACACGATCAATTTTAAGCGATGACATGCCCCTGCCTCCTGATCAACACATGGCATGACAAACAGAACAAGATGGATTTAAATGGTTACATGGCATTACCTCGATTGGAGAATATGGCTAGTTAAGCAGCAGCTCAGCAGCGGCTCAATGGGAGGATCTTTCAACTTTCAAGGTAGATAATCCTGCTATATGTTATCTTTCTTGAGAATGATTTTGCTTACCAGGAGCAACATATGGCATGACAAAGAGAACAAAATGGATCCTAAACGGCTACATGACAGTACCTCGAGGGGAGAATATGGCTGGTCACAGCAGCGACTCATTGGGAGGATCTAGCAATACACGAAATAAAGGAAGATATCAAAGACAAGCAACTATGAGGGAATCTTAGACTATTAACGGATTTCCTCAATGGACGCGTCTCTGATTTTATCAACACTGTTTTCGTAATGACTATCATTAATCTGGGCATAAAATGCATAACAAAACTTCAATTCAGCATTTGTTTACTGGCTATACTAAGATGCTTAAATACTGATTCAGCATGTATACCTTTGCAATTTTTAATCGTATAAACCGTTCATACGTCTAACAATCCAACAACAAGTTATGCGGTAAAGATTGAACATTAAAATATATGGGGAGGCGTGATGGCTGCTTGGTTATTCAACAACTTTCAAGCTAGATCACGCTGCTGTCTGTTATCTTTCTTGAGAATGATTTTTATCATAACGTTTGATATCTTCAGTTTGCAATCTGCATCATTCTGATTCACGATCCAGTTTCCATAGCAATCATTCTTCCTCATGATTAGTCATCAGGTTTAATTTGCAGCCTTTCTTCTGTTTGATTGAACATCCGGTCCCATTCTAACAGACATAATTTTTCTGACTATTCCCCCACCGGCGTTCTAACGAGATATGCCAACTCCAACTAAGATGGCATTCGTATATATGTTTGGGTGTTCAATATATTTAAGCTTTTCCTCATGCAAGCTCAATGTAAAAATAAAATTTCAACTCAATGATTACCAGAAAATACCCCAAAGGAATGGAAAAGAAAGGGTGTGCCTAAGTAGTGTATGGGGCTGCCTGTGCGCTATTGTTATCCTGCCAAAATGATTAATGGGTATAGGTCACGAAGTCAAGTGGCAATTGTTGGAAAACAATAGCGCACATCCGCACCCCTCCAGTCAATAATGATTGATGGGTACACGAGGTGAAGTGCAATTCGCTATCATTATAAATGAGTGGGTGGACGCTATTGTTCCACATGAGCGGGTGGCTGCTATTGTTCATGCAGGTGGGCCACTGTGCGCTATTGTTCTAAATGTTCGGCTACTGGTTATTGTCTGTTATGATGTGTTTAATGCATAGATTAATGGGTTTTTTAATAGGTATTGTCACGCGTGCGTTGATCGTGTTCATGCTGTGTTTAATGTATTAATTACATGGGTGGTGCACCCCCTCATGGTTAAAAAGATATTTTGAAACTGCCCCCAGTAGGTAAACTAAGCGATGTTGTATAATATTATATAGATAATACTCACATATCTATCGTATTTAAGGAGTGGTCTTAAAGCGGCAGTCATTTAATTATTAAATTTTCAAAAAATGTTGTTCAATTTTATTTCAGGCAGCTGCACAATAATACATGTTTTATTACCCATTTTTTAAACCACGCTGCTGATCGCGGTTGAATGCTTTAAAAAAAAAATATGTCTTTCATATCGCAGACTATAAAATAAATTAATTATACTGCATGAGAGTGTGCAGCTTGCCGCGGTGGAGTCGAGTGTTAGCATTTGATTATTTGAGTGCACTCACATACATAAAAACACATTCTGGTGAACAAATGACATGAGATTGATATTTGGCAAGATATTACAATGTCCTCGCTGGGAGTAAAGATTTTTAAAATCAATAATAACACATGAACCCGCTCCCTGGCTATTGTTGTTTACCACTAAAGATTAACGCATTTTTAATTCATGGTGTTAATACGTTAACAGGAGTAAGTGCATTGTGGGGAGTTGGTTGAGACTGAATGCCCTATCATTCATGACGTTACATTTCAACAATTAAGAGCCACATTATGAGCATAGTAGCATAATCATAGATGGTCGTTTACTACAAGTCAAATATAAATAAATCCTTTTGGGCTACACAGCAGTGATACGTTATAACCATGTTTTTACTATATAATTCAGTCAAAACCTTCAATAAGCGACCACCTGATGTTACCACCATTACATGGGCGCTATAGACTTTCTTAACCCTTTAACCCTTTAACCTTCGAATTTTTTCAAGAGAATTTCAATTTTCTTACAGAAAATGTCCATTTGCAGACGAAGATAAGACTATTAAAAAGAATTTATCATTGGAATGACTGGCCCTGCTGACTACCCATTTGTCCAAACATTGTGCCAGCAAACACCCACCACCAACCACCTACACCATCATCATCATCACCACCAACCCACACCACAATCACCACTACCACCACCCACCGCCTTCACCACAACCATCACTAGCAACACCACCAGAACCACTACCACCACTACCACCAGTACTGACATACACCACCAATCACTAAGCACCACCACCGCCACCATCACCACCACCACCACCACCACCACCACCCTACACCCAACACCATGCCTTAACCCCACCCCATCACCCCACCCACCCACCAACCCCTATCGAAATTTCTTCATATTCACATTTGCAGAGCTATAGAAGACTATTTTTGAAAATTTATCATTGGAATGACTGACTCTGATGGCTATCCATTTGCCTAGACATTGTGGTCGGAATTTGTGAGAGTGTGGTGTGTGAAAAATGGCATATAGGTTGGAGAGGATATGCCAATGAGGGGTTTAAATAAGGTCTCGCTCGTATGCACACATGCCTATGTCAGAATGAATGCATTATGAGTACCTAGTCAATGAGGCCCTGATAATAAAAATAATATAGCTGGCTATCCATTGTCTAGACATTGTGGCCACAACCACCTACTGCCAACACCTACCACCACCACCACCACCACCATCACACCACCACCAACACCACCACCATCACCACCACTACCACCCCTCTACCACCACAGCACCACTACCACCCACCAGCTTCACCACAACCGCCACTAGCACCACCACCAACAGCCACCGCCAACCACTAAGCACCAACACCCGCCACCAAGCATTAACCCACCACCACAATCCACACACGACCCATCCACCACCACCACCACCACCACCACCACCCGCTACTTCCACCAACCACCAACCCCACCACCACCACCACCAACAACCTCAACAGCACCCACTCTGATTTGTATATTGAGGGATGTGTGGTACCCGGTTGGATATATAGCTACAATCATCAAATCAGCATGCACATAAAGAACCAATCTTTTACTTGGATCCATATCTTTACACTGAAGAAAATATTACATATGTAGCATAAACAAATAGTCAATGTTCCGGAGATCCATTTATCGATGGGTAGACTGATTCCTTATGGATCAGATCCATTCCCATTGGAATCATCATCATTATCATCAGCATCTAGATTGTTCCTTAAGTACTTCTTGATCAGAGACTCTTTTTCGACTGCTTCATCGTATGCCTACCCCTCAGTGATAAAATCTGTAGATTCCCAATGGATTATTTTACTGAGTGTAGAGTACTGTAATCTTCTCCACTGGAACATTATGTCTATACACTTTGCAACTAAAGGATCAGCATATAGTAAAATGGACACATTGCCTACACCATTTGGGTCTATGTTCACTTCACCATCCTCATCTTCATACGCCTGACTTTTCAGCATCTAAGACCTGCTTAGCATTTTGGAATATGGTGAATAGTTTCCTGATTGCATATGGCTTCTTTTTCATCTTCACCTTCATCTTCACTCTCAGACTGCACTGGGTCATCACCCCGGCTTCACTCTCTGACTCCATTGGCTCATCATCTTCACTCTTCAATTCTGGCATTTCTTCGTCTTCACTGATTAGATTTTCAACACACGTGTCATGCGC